>DWMF01000455.1:0-14701 GCA_018244815.1 Parelbella polyzona | reverse complement strand
CTATGCAAACATTAGAATAATATGGACAATAGGTATCCACCCACCTACCTTTAGCCTGCAATATAATTAAAAGACTGTTACGTGATATACCCAACGACAGTGTTTGCTATTCTTGTAATTTTAATCTACTTAGACTCGAATTACGGCGTACCAATTAAATCAAGCATGTATCTACGTGTAGCGCAGCACACATTGGATATTAATTCCACAAATTGGTCTAAATGACAATTGGTATACGCCATGGCGCTGTGGACTGCCCGTGGACCTTGACCTGTCGCGTGTAACTATTAAAATGTCGCTAGAATATTCACTACCATAATTCTTGTATTATTTTTTTTTCAAATAAAAGCGCCGACTATTAACACTCAGAACGTCAGAGCTGTCATAATGTTATGTCAATTCCTAGACCGGCCGGTGTATCAGCAGTCATGTATGTTTGACGAATGTGATGTGTTCAAACTGTGCGACTCGTACCAAATCTAATCAAACCATTTATTTGTACATACAAGTGTAAAGGACTGCAAAATGTATTTATTTTGCGGTGTATATCTCCCATTATGGTAAACAAATATTAATTATTGACCGACAATTCAATTAGGTGTATAATTCATTCATAGAGTTCAATAACCAGATAAATGAATTTTGTTATTTATGTAGATTGCACATATGTACAAATGATAGAACATATGTACAACAGTTATTTACATGAAATTATTACTAATAATAATTCATTTTTGATAAATATGAATAGTCGAATCCAAACCAATTGTGTGTACATCATTATATCGTCAGTTATTAACGACACTGTCCAATCCGGTGTCCACGTTTTACAGCTTGTAATAAAACCCATTGTATCTTCACACAATCCATTTAACCGGACTCAAACTGTTTACTACAATACCAAATTTATTACACACTTTCGATTTCGGCTTCGCTCAATCTCAAGATAAAACAATATAGTGTAACAAACATTAAACAAATGTCAAATCTAAACTTAACATTAACTTATCTAATCTTTATATTCGCACGTCCTAAAAATTTTTCTTTAAAAATATTGAAGATATATTTTATGTATAAATACACGAAGTACAGTTTGTCAAATTGTCCACATCTCATTATTTGCCATCCTACATTTCACCGCTTTAAGTGCACAAGGGAGGACAGCTAGCAGAGCTTGATTTAAGCCCGATTAAAGGTAAGATGGATAACACCCGAGAAAAGCCGCTAGAAGTTGTTATCCCTCTGGAGAAAAAGTGAAGAGCGCAACTGAGCCATAGTGCAAATCCTGTAACATTCGGCTTTTATGTTGGACCGAATCCAGACTCGAGTTAGTGGTAAAAATTCAACGTAGCAACTTGAATTCTAGTGTCAATTTGAGATTACAGCCCAATCGTATAGGTACATAAAAAAGATTTTATCCCACAATATTATCATACAAGTTAAAAGTATAGCAGTATTATATTGATCGTATATGTATAAACAAATATAGCTGAATTAAAATGTGAATAGCATATTAGCTAAATAAGGGGACTGAGACGACCCAACATGTGCTTATCGAGGATAAACATTCATTTCGTTTATAGGAGGGTGGCAGTCTCGGTGGTGTGGGGGGGTGGTCGCCATTACGTCAATTAGTCAACCGGGGTGTCGCCGTCCACTTCATTACCTATTGTACTTTATAGTTAACCCCCGTAAGTACAATATAGCAAAATGTTACAATTACAGTAAGGAATACCTATTAAATTCAAAGAATATAGAACCACTATAAAAAATAAATTTGATATAATCAACATATCTACAAGAAAAATGCAATAATATGAATAACGGCGTCTAATGTAACATAGGATAATACAATATTTCAAATATGGACACCCGACATGAACATAAATCGGGCAATAAAAATAACTATAGAATCTTTGCTAATAAAGTACATTGTAAATTCGCCTAGGCTTTAATACGTACGTAGAACCCTATTACAAAACACGATTAACTTGCCAGTATTTAAAACACTATTATTAAGTACGATTAACGTAGTAACCGAAAGCAGATCAGATCCAAATCAGATTTAATCTACCTCCAACTAATTTCGACGTTTAAGAAAATACTCACGAAAAGTCCCCTTAATATTGTTGTGAAAGAATTATTAGATAACATCAAAATTCTGATAGCCCAATGTCCTGGTATTTACAAGAGCGTTTAATGTTTGGGACTGTCATCGGTGATCGAATGAAAATTTCTCGCCATTAAAAATTATTATACAAACAAAGCGCCAGCTGAAATTGTCGGGAAGATACGCCGTCTGTCATAATAATGTTGCTATTATTAAAACGACCTTCAAATAATCTTAACAAGTCAAGTGAAGAAAAGTATAGTGAACGTCTGTATTTATACAGCCGGCGAAATTGAGATTTAAATGTGAGAACTTAAATTTGAAAGTAAAGAACAAAATACAACTTGTATCGAAATCGAGTTAAACTAAGTCATTGATTCTCATCCTCATAACCCTTATTACACGCTTTATTTAAATAGATAAAGCTATAAAAAGTCACTTGGGAAGAATAAACATATCCTAAAGAACAATGTGAAGAATTGTACGGCGTGTAAGTTTCCTCATGATGTTTATTTAAAATACTTCGTCTCATATAAGTCTGTAAAATAGAAAGCTGAAATTCAATCACTAGACTATTCCGACCCTCATCATCTTGTAATTATAACCCTATATTGTATGACTAGATGCATTACTCGCATATAATATTTCTACCAATTAACGGTACTTACCGAATTTAAAATCTTATAAAACCTATATTATTGATATCATATGTCTACAACAGCGTAAATTCGACAAGATAATGTAATAAATTTGAGGCGTAGCAAATATTTGTAAATTGTTTAACCCAGAAGTATTCTGATAAAGTCTTTATTACGTCAAACGCCTTTGCTTCCTCCAATTTACGTCAGAGGGGTGGCTTTTACGAAACTGTCTAATTAATTCCATAGAAATATATAAGTTGTTATCAATTTCCTCCAGTTGTTCCTGTAACAGGATACAGGTTACGTTATGTAATTAGTTTTAGTGTAGCGGAAAATTTTCTATCCAAGGCGTTCTTCTTTTGCTATTTTCGTTCGCTTGTAATAATAAATTTCAGATTACAATAACATATCAATCTGACGTGCCTGTCTGTATTTGCGCTCGTACTTGTTTTGGAAAAAAAATCCATAGGTGTCTAAATGGCTAAAGTTTAAATGAAAAAACCCATTTACCTACCGAGCTTTTTCACCTTGAGAAAATATTTATTCTGATTGCGCTCATAAACATAAGCAATCTAAGAAATCGCTTTCTACGAATTACGTATGGCCGCATTGATTTGGATTTGGCATATAACAGGTGACGTATTGTACAACTATTTGTCTATCTACAGACCCACCAAGTCAATACGACCAAGCAGAGGGAGGTTGTACTACGCAACAATTCACATCACGCTATATGTACCTCCAAACACGCAATCTTACTGCGGATGTCACGTCTACCCTAATATTGTTAAAACTCACGCATGTGCGGTTATTTGTATTGAATAATCATGGTGTATTACCTTCTTAATCTTTACGTTATCCACATATAAAATATCTGTAGTTTAAAATATTATTCCCGGTGACCATTTTTTCATCCGCTGCCCTACAAAATCGTTCTACATAAATAATATATGGCCATTGTATTTCTCTTTGTAACCGTCTGGAAATGTGTGTATATTTTTATACCTATTATGTATATTAAAACGTATGGCTGTCCGATAAAGGCTTAACAAATACTTTAGTAGCTCGGAAAATGGAAATTATAGTTCTCGTTTTACTTTGTTTAATAAGTAAAGTTAATCTTTTTTGAGGCTTTTAGGGTGGTTTTAAAAAGCATCGATATAATTATATCTTAGCTTATTCTGTGAGTCTTCCGATACCCTTATCAGAGGCACAGTAGAATTACGATCGTGGAGTACCATAATTTAAAGGGTAGATGCATAACGACCAGAGAACACGTAGATTATGATGCGGCTGTGTAAAAGTCGTCAGAAGTTGACTTTGTGCCCAATGAGTCATTTACACTAATATTATTATTATATATATAATAGGACTAAATTTAATAAAACTATGTCAATCGTCAAAAAAGTAAAAAAAACGTAACATCACGCCTGTAATCCCCGAAGGGGTAGGCAGAGGAGTGTAATACACTCCCACGTTTCACCAGTAACGTTTATGTCCCATGGAATAGGTGGTGAACCTATTGCCATACACCGGGCACTGATCCAGACTCTGAGTCATTACTAGAATTTCTAAATTAGAAAAATCCAATAGCACTCGGGATTTGAACCCAGGACCTCCCGATCAGCAGTCGCGCTTGCAACCACTCGACCAACGAGGCAGTAGGCATATAGGTACGGAAACGGTATTAACTATAAAACGACTTAAAAATAAAACCAGTCTCTTGAATATGTTATGAAACAATAGATCTCGAATTATATTCAGTCAACCGAAACATTTGGGAGAGTAACGAATCCGGACCGATTTAAAAAGCAGTAAAGATTCAACTAATGTAGGTATGTATAACGTTCATCAGCTGAATTACAAAAAATAGATCATTGCTATTAGTAGCGACCTCTGCTGGGTTATTGCGATATGTCTAGCGTTTTCATTAAGCGCGAAATTCAAACAATTGTAAACCTTATGGGTGTATAAAAAAGAATGAGATGGCGTGCAATCGCGAAGAGCGGCGATCGCAGTACGAAATTAAACGGTAACTGCTCAGTTTAAACGTGCACTTGACTCATGGCGGTTATATTTGGAGCCCTTCGAGCAATCTTCACTTCATTCGCTCGAATACAAGCGCTAAATACGTAGCTCTTTATTTCTTACTCAAATTGAAAACTACATCTAACGGCTTTGTACCGTCCTTGCCATAATGAATATTGTCTTCGAATATCCATTGCATTTAATCAAAAGATGTACTTAGCAGACATCATTACATTCATTGTACAGTTTAAAATCGATTTATGTTACTCATAACACTATAACTCTATTATCTGAAGAGGTGTATAGGGTTGGTGCGTAGGTGCACTCCCAATTTTCGCCTGTTATGTTATACCGCTCATGGAGGACCACTGTGTCACTGCACTTTGCCATTATACTATTCATGCTGTAATTAAAAAATATCTTAGTCCCGAGAACTGATTAAAAGATAACTGACACACACGCACACACTGATGCACACGCACACGCGCACACACACATTCAGCCTGTGATCGTCCACAGCTGGACATAGACCTCTCCAAATAGATAACTGACACCGTTACAAAATATAATCTTTCAGATTGTGTTCTAAAATGAGTTTGAAATTTAAGTAATTCTCAGCGTCTGCAACTTTAGTGATATAACAGAAGGAGTGAGTTCATGGAGATTATTTTCTTAATTGACTTCTCTGACTCAACTAACTTGTTAATATATTATCATAGAATAGAATAAAACAGGACTCCGTTTCATGCGATGTCACGGGTTACTGCCCTGGCTGCGTTTCAGACTTATTCCTGTCAAGTAGTTTTCCAAAGTAACTTCTGTACAAAATGTCCACGCGATAACTAAATAATTTCCAACACGCATACAAAACATCAATATTTTTATTTAAGTCAACTACCTGTGCATGTAGATATTAATTTGACCGCATCGTAGGTAGAAAGGGTTGCTAGCGCGACTTCTTATCTAGAGATCTTGGGTTCAATCCTAGAGTTAGGTGGTTCAGATTCCTAGTTGGTGGTGGATCGCAGTCCGGAGTTAAGCGCGGTGTACGGCAATAGTTTCACCGTCTATTGCATGGTAGGACGTATGTATAACGTGACAGCCGAATGATGGCAGTGTACTACGCCTCTCTGCCTAACTCTTCTGGAAACACAGGCGTAAAGTTATTTATATATCCGAGTAATATATTATATTACCAGTAATATAATATATTACTCGTAATCGTTACCGTATATCATGATAAGACAAAAAGCGTGATTAGCAAACAACGTTTTAAAAGTTACATAACTCCGGAACAAAAACATAACTATAAGTTTAACTACGATTTGATTACTGTAATTGTATTTGCATTGGACATCCGCTGGAACCGTAACGTGCCTACGTGCTCGCTGTCAGCTCAATCCGGCAGCTAACTGTCCCGTCTGCTGCGGCCGCTCGTGCCTAGACGTCTCCTACCATTGTTCCATATTTGACGTTGTGACTGCTTAGGAATCAATTAATTTCATTATAATTTACCAGTTTTATATAAGTAAAAGAATCTTATTATCTCAGCTCCAAATAATTCTCATTTTTGACAGATAACAGGAGGGAGGAATATGTAGAACTCGGTGCTCCCTGTTTACCCTAAATTAAAATATTTTTGCTCTTCGTAAGCATATTATTATTTTCTTATCTCTTCTCGTGATCGGCTGAATTTTCTAACTCGTCCTCTTTTTCTATTTAAAGGCTCTTGAAGTTGAATAAAAATTATTTTTCTACCGAGGCGTTTAAAACAAATTACTCGTATACCTATAGACACAATTAATATAAATTATAGAATTTGATACAGTGAGTCAAGAAATGGATGATTATCACAAAATTCAACAAAAAAAACCACATGTGCAGACAGAGCCTACAAACTTGTAGGTATACATACATATAATATCGATGACATATTGAGCGTAATTATTAAACATGAGTGGTTAAGATCTCGGCCATTAACAATTAAAAGGTCCTTTCAAATATGTTAATAAAAATCAACTAAATAAAGTTCTCACTTAACACATAGGACAACAATCTCTACAAAAGTGTTGTGGTAGATGTCCAGCGCTAAGCCATCTAACATTGAACGGCTTACGTCTATACTATGTTTTTTTATGACTGTCTAAACGTCACGATAACTGTCGCAAGCACTTAATCGACTGAACAGAAACAATTCGATACTTCAAAAACTAATAATTAAAATGTTAAACAGCAATTAATTACCAACTGCATCAAACGTTGAAGACATTGAGGAATTTATTTAAACGTTCCTAATAACATCGGTCCCTCGATGCTTTAAATCACGGGTTTATTTTCGTGATCACAGGATAAATCAAAAAAGAACTCATTGAGACCTATAAATTATCCCGTCGAGTGAATTCTTAGCGTTCCGGGGCGAGAATTGCATTAGACTAAAAAAAATTCGGGATCTAACTTTATAAATAACAAGACTTGTGGAACATCGGGGGCGCTGCTGTTTATAGCGGAAAAATATAGAACCGACCCAACTTACAGCTTTCGACGATATACCGACGGGTTAACGTACCGCTGCGTCGTACGCCGATCGTAGCTCCTGGGAAAACCTCAATGTTCCTTTCAAGTACAGGCGCTATTGACTCACCGTTATCCGCCAACATTTCACTGTGATCCTCCAAAATGATTAATAAAGTGTGATAGTCCTTAGATTTTTATGCTGATACAAGAAATCGTGAAGCTATGCAGCTCTAAACGGAGGTCTACCTTCGTGAATGTCATGTCCTAGGCATTTTGTATAGGTTAAGAGTGAGATACGAACGGCGGATGGCGAAATGAAGATTACGAAAATATTTTTAATATTCATTTAGTTTTTGAATATATTATCGCATTAAATTAGAGGCTATTTTTAAATTTCAGAATTATACACAGAAAATATTATAACATTATTCGTAACTGTATCGAACTTTATTTACTTATAATAGTGGTGATGAACATTAGGCATTGTATGCTTTAATTGTATTAACCAAATAAGTGATATGAGAATTTTAAGAGAAAACAGTTCAAAAAGAGTTTAACGGTTTTAAATACTTTAAATGAATATGTACATGAAAATCCTGACAAATTAAAAGTGAACACAAACAAAAGTGTTATTTCGGAGCGCGCGACGTCACGCCTGATATAAATGGAGCTGGGCTGGTGTATTCATAACAGCACTGAAATAATCAGTAAGTCTGCGCGAACAGTCTGCAGGGACGCACGCGCACCACTCCTTCTCGAAGGAAAAGACGGAAAACTGAATAATACTCTATTATAATTATTTTCTTAAATAACTGTGTAATATTATAATCTACAAAATATTATGAAAAAGTTTGTTATATCCGACTAAATAAACAAAAAAAATCGTGCGATTCCATTCTGTGTTTACATCATGACGTACTAGAATCAAAAAACTAAGAATATAGTAAAATACGACGTGTAAGAAAAGAAATAATAACAATCTATCGAGTGACAGTGACATAAGCAGCAAAGTCATGCCAGGTTTTCGTGGAGTGGGTGTGTGAATATTTGTTACGATCTTTAAATAAGTGTTGATGATCATGGTGGCCATGATTGGGGTGGCGGAACGAACTACGAACGACTACTTCAAATCATTCTTACCTGTGAGTGTTATAAATAATTCGAAGGTTATTGCACATACATAGCGACTGGAACAGACATTTTATTCACCATGTTATAGCTGCCAAAATAGGTAATCACTAACATTCACAGAGCTCGTGTAAATCGTCGCGTCTCTGAATCACGGTGAGCTCGGCACATTTTTAAATTCTAGACTCCTGACGTTTTAGAAACATTTAGGACAGTTAGTCAGAATAGATTACTATAAAACTTAACTTTTAGTACATGTACTTTTATATTAAGCAACCTTAAACGATTGGTAATAATCGCCAATCTCTTCGCAGGTCTTTAAGGCAATTTGCATAGTTAATCCAAGCGAATTAAGATAAGTAATTCATTAATTAATTAATTAAGTACCTCCGTCAGTCTATCCTCAGGCTAGTCAAGTATATCCTGAGCCTCCCATGGTTGCGCGACAGCCGCGGACTCACACGTGGGGGTTAAAAACACTGCACATAATTGAAAAGGGCCTTACATTAAAGCTGATGTATAAGCTTTAATGTAAGGTAAGTAAAAGGAGTACAAGGCGACCAGGTGGACAGCTGTCTTAAAGAAGGTGGCTGGAAGCCGAAAAATTCAAGAGCGACAGCTTCATATTTAAAGATAGTTGAAAGCGTCGTGCGCATGCATATGTACCTACGTGTGTTGCAAAATATCTATTTGCAATACGTAATATTCGCACAATATAGACGATACATGAAACAATTAATATAAAACTTTATTTCACACAAGACGTCTTTGAACTAATGACCCTGTAATGATAATATGATAACATTATAATAAACACATACGAAATTTTTAAAGCACGCATACGAATATGATGAATAACTACAGTTGAAATGTCTGAACTTCTGCCAACAAGTCGTCCTTGCTACCTCCGTATGAGAGACAGCGGGGCGATATTGTTTGTCTTATTTTTAATTCTGCTAAGCGGACACTGAAACACCGATTTATCTTTATTTACAGTGTAACTAGTTCTTCATATGCAATGAATACGTTTCTACTATTTAAACACAATTTAGTTCACATTAGATTTTTCTAACTTGTTAAATTAAATATTTCTATTTAAATTGAACGATCCTATTTAAATAAAAAAGTTGATCTATAAGCCAACCATAATATAAATCTAAAATTAGAGAAACCTTTTATTTACGTATTGTTTTTATACATTTCAGACTGTCAACTCACCGCCAGTGCCCCATCGTGATATCACGGGTCCTTCAGCCTCCTATCGGCCCTATAACGAAGAATATGCCTCCGTCCAGCGTCGCGGAGACAGACCGGCTCAGCCTGAGCTGGACCCTGAACGTATTAAGAAAGATAAGAAATGGTCAATTGGAAAACTTTTCAGAAGAAAGAAAAAGGAAGAAGAAAGCGGTTCATCGTCACAAAGCGAAGATGGTAATAGTTCGAAATCTTCGTCTAAAAGAAAAACAAAAAAGAAGAAAAGGCCACAAGCAGTCAACAATTTTGATCACATAGTGATCAGAGATACAAGACGAGCTCAAAGCTTGGCTAAACCAAACATACGAGAAGTTAACGATGATGGCGTCTTGTCGGATCCATCAGCTGGCTTTATTGTCAATTATAAAGCTCAAGATAAATTCGGGGCGTCGAAAGAATCCCTTAGTTTAAAAGATGACACTTCTAGCAGATCAGGACGAGTTGGACTGGAAACCCCTTCCAGAAAAACGAGAAAGGGCCGATTAAAAGCTCGAGTTGAAGCTCTAAGAAACAGTATGAGAGGAGAATCAAGTAGTGACGAAGAATCACTGAAGTCGTCCAATTCCTCGTCTATTGTCCGTTTTCGTAGCGACGAATCCCTACTGCGATCACGTGATAGCTCTTTAAATAAAAGATCCCGAAGTGCCAGAAATGAGAGGTATATTAAAAGATTATCTCGTGATGAAGAAAATCAACTTAACAAAGAAGCTGAACTTTTACAACAAGGTTATACAAAGGCCGAAGTTGAAATGTTAACAAGGACTCCTACAAGCCAAAGTAGTGGCTACGGAACGTGTAAACGTGAACAGTCAAATAAAAGTAAAACCGATCAGTTGAATGTTACTGACTTAAGTAGACGGCCAATGAAATCGGAATCTATCTCCTCATTCCCTTCAACTCAAAGTTATCCATCATCTATTAATTTCAGTGCTAAAGTTAACAATGAACATATTAACTATTCCATTCATTATCCGAATAACGTTAACAGAGAATCGTTTTACGCTAACAGTAACAGAGAAAGAAGCATATCGAAGCAATACGAAAATCCTGATAAAATAATGTGTGTGAAATTTCCACTGGGTAATGTCACAAATGTCAAAAAAGAAGAAAGAGCTCCACCAGTCCCACCTCCTAGAGATATGCATCGAAAAGTAGCAACACCATTATCGATGTATTATGAGAATAATCCATTAGTAGCAGATCGGAATATTAATAACCAAAATGTCACACATGGTGTACCTAACAACGATTTTGAAAGAATAATGAGAAGAAGCCAGGAAAGAACTACGGGGTATGTAACGAATGGCTTGCGACGACCTATATCTAATTCAGAAGACCATATTGCTATGCAAAACAATGACTATGTGCAGAACTTTAGATACAAAAGTGAACAACCACGTAGACCTGCATCAGTTTCGGCTGAACCTAATCATTATGGAATGTATATGAATACGCCGCCGTGGCGGAAAAAAATTGAACAGTCGAGTATAATAAAGCCAGAGCCAGTCCAAATAAGACAGGACTATTTATATTATGCTGATCAGAGCCCAAGGTCTCGTAGACCAATTAGCATTAAAACTAGTCAAAATGGTTTAGAAAATCAATATCTAAGTGATTCTCAGACTTCTTGTAAACCAATGGAAAATGTGTACAAACGTCCAAGGAATGCATCAGAATTTTGGAGAAAAATGGATGATGCTGAAAAACGTAGGCGCCAACAAAGCGTATTTACACATTCTAGAAGTAATAGTGACTATGCAAGTAGTACACATTTACAAAAAAGTTACACTGATCATACAAAATTAGGAAAAGAAACAACGTTAGACAAACTTGATAATGTCGATAACAAAAATCGCCAAAACAAGTCTGTTGATACTATAGATGGTGCTCAAGTTTGGAAAGCAACAACCGAATACAAAAGATCGGTTACCGTAGAACCACCAAAAGTCGTTACATCTCCCAGTTCAAAAACACATGTTCGCCATAAATCTGATACTTATATTTCTAATACTAATCAAATACCTTCCGACGATGAAAAGAATTCAGAACGTCGAAAGTCAACTAATCTCGATGATGCTCTAAACGAATTAGAAGCTATTTATAATAGTTTAGGGTTGGGGGACGAAGATTTATTAGATAGAGCTGAACGTCGAGAATTGATGACACCGAAATTTAACGAACAATTTAATGACTGGAATGGAAACGACGACGACTTACAATTGCGAAGTCAGCCTACTACACCATTAAGGCGCTTATCAAGAAGATCTACTTTGCCCGATAAGTTACAGGATGATATGGCATTCCGGAGAATGAATTCCTTTTCGAAAGAAAAACCAAATTACAAAGAAGCGCAAGCTCAAATAAGCTATATGTTAGCTTCACCTGTATATGTACCCTATGCTTCGGATGACGACAAACATTCAGAGCGCAATGAGCCTGATATAATCCACGATGACGTTGTGTATAGAACGATAAAACAAACTAATAATCGTTTGAAAACAATGGACCCTCAACCTCCATTTGGTATTCCAGTGGGGCCTGTTTCACCCGCTCCCCAAAGTGATTATTTACATGCAAAACCCGAAAATAAAGGAAGATCTCGATTTATTCCGAAGAGATCACCAGACATTGTATCGGATGATCTTGCATACAGAAGTTTACGGAAAGATAACAGACATTCGTCCTTATTCAATGGTGAAGATTTTAATGGGCATGCTAATAACAATCCGAATTATGTAGAGTTTCCCTTTTGTAAGGAATCATCTGTTAATATAAAGAAAAAACGTGCCGTACGGTCCTTGTCAGCGAACATATTTTCAATGATACAAAAGGAAATAGATGACGCTATTAACACGAGTAAGGTATCTAGCCTTCAAAAAACTTACAGTAACAGCGACGTCATGAAAAGGCTTCGTGACACGTTCGAAAAAAACGACAACGAACAAGACCACTATCCTCGTAATAAGGTAAAACAACGTCACAATACTGTGAACATATTTGTCAATAACACGCACCTACCACCACATCATTTTGCCAAAGATGATTCGTTCATTCACAATGATGATAAATGTTATGCTAAGCCACCATCTTGTGAAAAGTCTAAAAGCTCATCACCATCAAATAAATCACCTCAATCTAAAAGGTCCTCAAAAGACGAATTCCAACATGTCCTTAGTATGTTAGCCCAAGAAGCCATGGACACAAGTAACAAATTAGGAGTAGCTTTAGCTGAATTAGACAAAAACAGAAATAAAAATGATATGTCAGATGTTCAGAGTAGAATATCTGATAGCAGGCAAATATTTTTAAACGGTTTGACTAATAAATCATATGACATGACTAATAGTTCCGTATCTGATACAAAACAGGATGATAACTATTCTGAAATCATAAACAACCCAAAAACTAATCATACTGTTACTGATAACGATGATCAACTAAGTAAAGGTAAGAAAACGGAAGACAGTTTACTGATGATATCGGACCAGTTGCATAGAGTTGAAGACCAGCTTAAATTCAGTTTTGAAAAGGAACTCAAAATTGACGACGAAAGCTCGAGATTGTCTAATTATATGGAAAAAGTCGAGGACAAGTTAAAGGCTCAGGAAACTACAGTTGTACTGCCAGATGCTAAAGTGATATCTGAAATTATACAAGTAACTGTAAAAGATGACACGGAGAAAATTGATGGCAAAAATAATGAAAATTACGACGAAACGCCTGTCCCTTCTATCAAATCACTTAATCCTTTTTTAAATACAGATGATAAAGTAAAGGAAATAGATGGCATCAAAGCCTTCAAAGAATTAAAAGATGGCATTTCGGATTTAATTGCTGGTATATCTGAGGTTAATGAAAAGTTGTTTGTTTCAAAATCACAACAGCGTGAGCCTATCACTAAAACCAATCATGTATCGGGTATCTCTGAAGCTGGAGAAAAGTTAGACGAAGTGAATCACAATGAAAACAATTATTGTGTTCCTAAAAGAACTTCAGCTAATCTTTCTATTTACGAAAATGATTTGGAGTTTAAGGAAAAAGATACTGCTGATTCGACCGAATATAACTCGTCTGAAGAACTAGCCACAATATTCAAATTGAACAGTGAAGCAAAATCCTCAGCTGAAATAGATAAAGAAAGTAACAACGAAAGTAAAAGTGAATCTCGTGACGACCTTAGCTCACCGAAGCTTGTCAAAACGATGAACCAGCACTTGAGAAGAGATTCTATAGATGATGATACTCCTAGTCAAAGTAATTCACTGCCAACAAATGTAGTTCCATGGCGAAACAAAAGGCAATGTAATAATTCACAAAATGATAACAAAGGTACGTGGTCTATTATCATGCATGGTGTTTGGATTTCATTTTGATCATCTGCATCCCGCTCATTGTATGTTTTCATTTCAATGTCGTTTTGTCGATGTTAGCTATGTTTTAGTATGCAATACTAACCTTACAAGTTTACCGTATGTTGTTTGATTGTGTTGGCAGGCAATAATTCGAAGAACAAGCGCGATTGGCACGATTCAGGCACTTTGATGTTAGCTTGCTCGTACACTGTGATGCTCTCCCAGCACTTGGCAGATGCGGATTGGCTGACCCTACTGGCCTTGCTGCTGGCTATGATCACTATCATCGCTATGCTATTACTGTAATCCTATTGTTAATTAAGTTTCGTTAGTTATATGGCTATACATTTTCAATTAACAGGTTTCAACTATGAAACTAGACCTCCTCAGTATCTTATTGGCTTATAATATTTCACTATGAATGCAACAATCAGTGAGGGTTAATCTTAAAAAAAGCATATAACTTTAATAAATATTTGTCAATAAAAATATCATTGTAGCATTAAAATCGTACATTTTAGCAATACTAGCATCTAAGAAACTATAATGTTTAAATAAAATACACATACCGAGTGCTTTGTTGGTCGAGTGGTTGCAAGCACGACTGCCGATCGGAGGTCCTGGGTTCAAATCCCGGGTCCGGGTACTATTGGATTTTTCTAATTTAGAATTTC
>DWMF01000454.1:0-14702 GCA_018244815.1 Parelbella polyzona | reverse complement strand
TCCAGCTTTAGCGACGAATGTAATGATCATACGGGAATTTGGAATAGAATGGTATGTCGTCGCCAAACTAATATTTATTACCTGCATTATGTATTTACCTGCAATTTACCACGAAACGTAATGGAAAAGAGAAAAAAATCTAATAAAACAGACAGCAGCGGCTATTCGTGGTATCATTTCTATAACACCACCAATTTCCAGTACCTCGTGCCATTAAAGTCCCGGGATAACGATGCACTGACATGCAATACTGTTTGAGTGCAACACGGAATACAATACACACCTATATCATTATTATATATTCATAATATTGAAAATGAATACTTAACTTCGCTGACACAAAGGAATGTTCTAGAATACTAGGTTCGTAAGCAAAGTAATTGCTTTCTGAAGATTTGATACGACCATTCTTGTAACCATTATTTTTTACATGTACATACCTTCATTATATAACAAAGTAACATATCTACTATCAAATTAGAAGGTAATTGGTATAACTCTTAATGATTATACGAAGTAACGAGCGTCAGAGCAGTAAAAGGAAAAAAAGACAACATTTGGTCCGACGCGAAATAAGCAATCAATTTTCCAGAACATTCCCTAAATAGAATTACTCGAAAAACATTTTACGACTCCTACATCTCATCGAGTTACGCAAAAACAAGCTAGCTAACCGAAGCCGACCTATCAATCACCTACGTCACGTCACGCAGCTGATAATGCACTCGCACACGTCCAAGGCACACGTGGGTAGACGCGCATGCGATATTGAGGTAGGCCGGACGTACTAGCAATTACCTATGGCTGAGTTAAAGGTAACAAATGTATCATGACGGGGCCAACGGCCCGGTGAACGACCCCGCCAGATGACGGCACCATTGGTACATTTTTATGAGTTACGAGCCGACAACAAGCGCATGTGATTCATCTTCGACCTGTTTGAATATGTGATGAGACGCTCGCCGGATGACCGCCGGGTTATCTCCGCGCTCTGTCGCAACGCAAGTTCACGCAAGGTTTTATGTGAAAGCCAAAGCTGTGTCAGGGAAGTGAGTTTTTAATTATTACAGCCAATAAATTCCGGCCACCAGTTACACGTTGGTTTTATAAATCAGTTACTACGTATAAATGTTTATGTGTAAAGAGTAAATCCCATGTGTGGTCAGTTACAACGTAGCTGCCATTAAATACTGACAAACCTCAAAGTGCTTAACACATAAAATATTAATTCTAATTTGGTCCAACCATTTAGTCTACTGCATATAAATACTAATATGTACACAAATTGTGCGCATTCTAATACAGAATAATTTTACTGACATCTGCAAAATTATAAAAAAAAAATATGTTAATTATATTACATAAAGAGGACAATTTAAATTTATTTAACGGCAAAACGAGTGGGAGAGGAATAAAAATGTCCATACAGTCGGAGTTAATAATAAAGTTGATTGAAATGGGCACTGAACTTGTCTTAAAATACTTCAGGAAGAAGCGACCGTTACGTGATGGAGAAGTGCGCTCGCTGTGTGAGTTTTAATTGTACCAATAAACTGTTAGGGTGTGTTCACACGTGCATACACGCGATATTCAATACTTCTTTTACTGTTAACGTCTCCGTCGCGAGCTCGCTGCGATCAGTGGGAGCTTATGAAGAATTCCGTTTAGGTCTAACGCTAGACAGGCTATTTAAAAAGAATATACGAAAAGAATACCATACAAAATTTAATCGTATAAATAGAAGTAATTGTATTGCCAGCAAACTAGTCTATGTAGTATATCTTTTTTCATATAACTAGCGTAATTTGAAGTGCGTGTAACTTGAAATTAGATGTGCTGTTTATGCGGTTGGAACTTAAAAAGGCAACGATATATTTACATACAATTTAGACATAATTTTCAAGGAAAAACGACATTGTGTCGAAACCTTTACATAGATAGGCACAACAATTTGAATACTAGAACATATGGCCAACATGTTTCCCAATTCCCAACACATATTTGCGATGATATGGCAATGTTTGGATCACAATATAGGTCGGTTTTATTACTCAATAAAATGAGCCCGCAATACCACGCACTCGGCCAATGAATCATGCGAGTTAGTATTTTAGGACATTGACTCTGCGTTGTTCACAGCTCAGTTACTCTTTTGTTGGGCGCATGTTGACATTGGTCAGTCTTTTTTCACGTACATGAAGGTGGCTGTAAGTGGGATGCAGTGTACCTACCTACTTATGTCTTGGTATCGTTGGGTATTATACAAAGGTTAGAAATACTGAAGCAAACATTGATATCCAGTTTTAAACACTACCGTGTGAGGTTCGCCTAGGTTTCTCGTTAAATTAGCAAATTGATAATTCTTTGCAAGGTATTATATGTTTCACTAAACCGGTAGAAATCGGTATATTAACACATAGCGACTATTACTGTGAGCTAAAAATATATAATATGTTGTTTATAAACTCGGTTTTATTTTTGGTTAAAAATTTTAATATTATTACTTTACCCCATCTCATTACGAGAGAATATCCGAATCTAACATTGGAACCATAAGAAGTAGATGTTCATGAAAAGTAATAGCCTATACGTACATAGCTTGATCGAGGACTGAATAAAGACGTAATATAATTACTCAATAATTACTTCAAGTAAAATTACCTAATGATTACTCAAGTTTAATAATGGTAATTGCTTTTGATGAACATGAATAGCACCTGTAAATATGTCCTCTGTAAAAACCCTTGTCCTTTTTACAGAACCTCCGGTTTTATCACGGAAATAGCTTTAGATCAACAGAGACGACTCCCTGCTAATTTCTCCTGTTTTCATTCAACGCTCATTCGCTCGCCTTCACAATGACATCTTCCGTTCCTTTCTAATTTCAACAATCCGAATGAGATCATCAGACATGTCCCATCGGAACGCTAATCTGAAATGCATTCCTCGTTCCGCACACCCAATCTGAAACATCATTTCCTTTCCAATATCGAAAAGTCCTTGAAAATACTTGGTGTGTACTTCGTTAATCGTTTGTGCGGGTGGTATTTTCCTACTTATTAGAAGTTATTTTTTTTTATATTGAATGAATGATAATTTGAATCAATCATTTCATTCCAAAAATATTGCTTTGATACATCAATCTTTTAAAAACTATAATAAAAAAGAAAAATAAAGAAAAATAAAAAGAAATAAAAAAAAGGAAAGGAAAAAAGAAAGGAAAAAAAAAAGAAAAAAAAAAGGAAAAAAAGGAATAAAGAAAAATTAATGTATCGTTTGTATACAAATATTTTCTTCAGTAAGTTTCACTAATGAACTTATTAGTTTAGTATTATTAAACATAAATTTACCCCATTAATAAAAAACTGTTGAGCGCGGGACTTTAGTATTAATATTCATTGATTTGTCAGTCACCAACAAAGTAACAACTAACATTGCATATTCAAAATTACCTAGTAACTAGTTAAGAAACAACCATGTTTATTTAGATCAAGCATTCAAGAACGAATTCAAGAACTTGTAAGTATGTAGTTACTAATTTAACTTGTCATAATAATATCTCACTTCACATCAAGTGAAGTCCACGCTAATGAGCTACATTTACACGTTATGTTGTATAATTAACCGAATTATTAGAATTATGTTGTATAATTAATCGAATTATTAGTCTTAGACTCGTGATAAAACAAGAAATATAAATAAAACAATATTAACAAACACTGAAAAGTGAAAAATGATAAAATTAATGCTTTAATGTGTACAATTAATCAAGAAATCAAAAATTTTAGATATAATACATACCCTTTTACTGATTTGTTGATTGTTTAAAAAGCCAAAAACAACCATAATATATGAACAAATAGTGTAGTGAATAAATAACTGAAAGTAACACAATGACATATGGTTTTAAGGAACCATTATATAATGACTTGGCACAATAAGGGCGGACGCACACTGACACCCAACTTCCCGTTGGAAACCAGTAGGCCCTAGAACAATTGCTAGCCCTAGCGCACATGACACCAGAAACCTTATGGCGCCATCCGTAAATGTGGTCACTGCTTTATAATTACACTGTTATAAAATGTAATTGAACTGTCCATCGGGGTCCTGTGTAACGGAAGGAACCGACAGGTACGTTGTCCAGCTGTTTAGTGGTATAAAGATGAATATCTACATATATGTAGACCGACAATTAAGTTCGAATTTCAAAATAGACACTTAGAAACCGACAATCGAGTCACACAATGGTAAAGTCACTATCGATACTGACAATTGCAACATGAAATTACTATAGAGCATAGAATTTTGAAAAACCAATCCAAAGTTTTGAAAACATCTCGACCAACAAAATGTACCAAACACACTTAAAAACGGATAGCAGAAAAAAATAAATTACAGAACGATTCTGAAATGCAAAAGGTGCTAAGATTTTGTCGTAAATTTGTCACAATTTTGCTCATTCGCTAAGCAAAGTGGAATTTCTGACGTAGGTACCTACTACCCGGGGTCACGTGCCCGGGAATCTGTTATGAACATATCAGATTATGTCGTTAGCTGGTTTAATGAGTCCTCGTAATGAGCGCGTAAGTGAATTTCGACGTAAATGTAAAAGACGTACTGACCTATTTGCGATACCGTGTTGTTTGTGTGTCGCCGTTTTTACTGTGGATCGAATGCAATGTCATCGTTAAACTAACTTGTTCTAGAAAGTGCTTTTGCTTCTTTTGTACAACATGTATTTATACTTTGAAATTTTATTAAAAATCTTTATTTTTAATCATATAAATCATTGACAAGTAAAAAGACCCGTGTTAGAATAATTTATTAAACAGGCTGCGTCATCATCACGCAAATGTCATGTTACTTTATGAAAGTTTCATTAGCTTTAGCGCATTTTACATAAATGATGATGTTTATAGATGACATTGACAGATATACATAGGTATATTTTGTACGAGCCTGAAGCCTAAGCCGGGGGTCGTGGATTTGTTTCCCACTACATATTGCTATATAGGAATCCTATTATATATATTAGAATATACAGAGGAAGGCAAATCCAGGGTTCCATAACTACATAGTTTATCAGGCGTTACCTTAGCACAAGATCTGTGTAGTTATGAATAAATGGCCATTATAGTAATGTCCCTATGGGTAGTTATATTAATACAATTCTAATTTTAATAGTGAATAAAGTTCGCACATCACCAACAGAAACGATTAAAGTGTTGCGAAATAAATTTACATAACCAGTCGGCGGTAGGCAGTCCTTCCGTTTAGTGTAGTGTTTCACACCGCACCGACATCGATATCTGTAAGTCGAGTAGGCTTGCATCATAAAGTATCGGTTGCGTGTCAGCACCGATGATGTCGAGGTTAACTGCTAGTGCTGATCAGGAAAGTGACTTTACTTGGCAACCATTAACTCGCTGATGAAATCCAAACTCATTTCCGCGGTACCCCTAATCAATGCTGCTATCATTATCGACACGAGTTTATTTTCACGTTCATTTAAAACTAGCCGATACCCTCATCATATATGTACAGAGGAGAAAAAAAAAATTAAGGAAAAAATATACTTTGCTAATCTTAAATTCGTTAAAGTTGCCGTTTTTTAAAACTTTAATAAATATTATCATAATAGTTTTAAGAGGTAAGATCCATGTGCGTAAGCAGTAAAACTATAAAACTGATCGGAATCTATCCAATAGTTTTAGCCCGATGCGTCTCTAAGGGCAGACCACTATCATTTTATTTAACCCGAAGCTTTATAAGTATCAACTGCCTTACGTATTACTGTAAAAATTCATCGATGACACAAAACAAAAAAAATATCTTGGGAAATTTTGGGATTTCATAATATACTTAGTATATGACATGTATAAAAAATTATCAAAATTTCCGTGAATTACAATCAGTGTTTCGATATAAAAACGGGT
This sequence comes from Parelbella polyzona, assembly GCA_018244815.1. Taxonomy (NCBI): domain Eukaryota; kingdom Metazoa; phylum Arthropoda; class Insecta; order Lepidoptera; family Hesperiidae; genus Parelbella; species Parelbella polyzona. The sequence goes on along the minus strand of DWMF01000454.1, from coordinate 8,763 downwards.
GAATCTTTTAATCTTCAAATAAAAGATAAACAGTGAAGTACACATAAAGATGAAACGAACGGAGTACTATGAACGGACGACGTTCAAGCAAAAGTGTCCATAAAACAGACAGCGGTGATGAAACGACTAGTGATAGTTGTTGGTTCCGATTCAATTGGAAACTTACACTTTATGATACATAAAATAGAGAACAGCTCAAAATAAACTACACAAAACGTGAGAGATAAAGTTCAACAGAACGAAGTTATTTAGTTTTGTGAAGAGCGAGTGAACAGCATATATATAATTTAATATTTCGTTACGTATAATTCTTATTCTTTTTATCAAAATCCCGATAATGTAGGACATTCATATTAACTTGTAAACCATTTATAACTCTCAAATGGACATGAATATCTCCTTCCAATTGGAGAATGCTTGAAATTTAACATAATCGCGCTGCATTTGGGTTTTCACAACTACTATCTTCCCCAGGGATTCAGACAAGGTTCCTTGGTTGTTGTAAAAATTTGCCATTAAAATTCAACCACCCAAGGAGAGACGTCATCTCACGTTACCTAAGAGATCGGTCGGTATATACACCTGCGTCATATCGACGAACGTTTTGCTACTCCTTTATATAAGCAATAACGTTTTCACGTGCCCACAATCGTGACTGGAGACGTTTCGAATAAATAAACAAATAAGAATCGAATTATGTTCGCGTCAAACGTAATTTATTCATCCACAATCAACTGAAATACGCAATTGAATTTCTTCGTTTGCTGTGGCGATGGGAGTAAATTGTTGGTGAAAATAAAGCAGTGACAGAGCCTGTATATTAATGCTATAGAGACATTGGTCGTGTTTGTTAGGGATAAGAGAATTTGTGATTTTTACGGTATTACCAACACAAAGGTTTTATTGCAACCAGGCTAAATGCCACCGTACTGAAGTTTGCATTTTATTTATCGTAGCAAATCTCACGTCTATGATGATATCCAATAGTGTAATAGTAAATCATAATAAATCTATTTCATCGTCGAATGAGAAACGCTGAGATGCTACCGTTAGTCTGCTAATAAATGGTTGATCCCTACGGACAATAGCGGCATATACATAAATCCTGGATCATTTACATGATGGCGCCGTTGGTGCACATTCAGAGAGTAAAATATCATTAAATATAGCATATAAAATATTGGATGAAAATAGCATATCGATGAAAGAGAAATAAAAAGCATCTACATTATGGATGATATTGAAGTTTTACACTAAAACGAGATCAACGAATCTCAAACAATGGAACAGAGAGACAAAACGACTCAACCGTCTGTCGAAAATCTTTGAAAATATTATGATTAATGTTTATTTGTTTTAGAAGAAGATTCCAACGAAAGAACAAAGGAATTACATTTTCAGATTGATTTAGAAATCGTATCATTTTAACAGATGTTTAAATATACATATGTAGACGAGAATGCAGATGTTGCAAGGTAACAAAATGTCAAAGGGATATTTTTAAAAACAAATAAAATTGTAATGAAAACAAATTTTCAAATAATAACTAGTTGGCGTTAATTTTAGTTACAAAATTAAAGCCTTATTAATACTTTAAACAATGTACAAGTAAAAGTCAGTGTTCCATACAGCTCTTACGAACCTAATCCGTCTAGTTTACACTTAACCCACTGTAAACCGAATATTCTATTACATAAAACAAACTAAAAATCACAATATCCCTGAGTAAGAACGCCTCCAGACGCGACCCTCGTTGGAGTTTCGAACGTGCATCATGGGGAATGTAAACAGGGAAACGCAGCCGGATCGATACGGCGCGGTAAACACGTCGGTCGCCATGGCAACGCGGCGGGAGATCTCGTCACTTCCGCCCCCGCCCGGCCGTCGCGTCTGTTGTGACGGTGCGTGCAGCCGGTGTTCTGTTTTATTTTTAATATTTCACATTGTATTATTTGTTTCGTTGTATCGAACATAATTGAATTTAATTGGCTTGTAATAATCAATACAAATTCAAATATTGCATTAATACAATCGTACAGTATTCGCATAGTAATTAGTTTGTGGCTGTCTTTGTCTGCGATGTTCTAAGGAAATTTTGGATACTAAAACGAAAAACAAAGTAAAATCGTACCCCTAAAATAGGGTGGATTTGATTCGATTTTGCAGGATAGGGTGGCTTTATAGAGGGTAAAAATGATGGAGGTAATGAGAGAAAAACGTCTCTATTTTGAACATATTTAAGAGCAAAGTCAAATGCACCAGCTAATATTAGTATAAGTGATATTACTCACTAAAGAGGGTGCCTTGTGGTCTTTCTCTCTTTGCAGCAAAATGGACTTACCTGTGAAAAGAAAATATTTTCCATTACATTACAAGATATTACACACTTAACACTAGATATGTACATTGATTTACATTAAAACAGTAATAAATATATTGTGTGGTGGCATGAAAATAAAATTCACAATTTTTTAAACCACTCTTCATATGCTTTTAAATATATAATTAATACAGAAGAAACGATTCAGTAGTCTTTACGTAATTCGGGTTTGGCCAAGAACAGTATAGATTTCATCCTTTAAATTAAATTGAATGCATGCTTTTCTCCATTGAATCCAGAGTTATTTACACCCATATTGGCGAACGTGGTTTTTAAGCAGTTTATAACAAGATTAATGTTTCAAGTATTAGCATCGAAACTGTTCTCGACTCCATCACTCTCAATGTAAGACATGGGAGGATCATTTATTACTCTTTCAGCATCTTTAGCTCCCACTTTGAAGTGGATAATCAGATTGGAGAGAAACTCTTTCGCTAAGATGGCATTACGTTTAACTGTAGAAGATTTTTTAACTCAAGATTAATGAGCCTATTTAAATTGTTGCTTACGATGCAAATATAAAGAAAGTCAAATATAATTTAATGGGACTTAAAATTAATATAAGTGGTTGGCTGAAAATCACAGCTAAATGAAAACCTAACAAGCCTGAGTTTGATCGGTTGCTGATGATTCTTACAGATATGACCCCAATATCAATTCAATATAGTTGATCAGTTAATCTGCGAATCATTAAAGGTATGTGCAATACGTTCGCCTACATCAATCAAACATCTTTTGCAATATGAAATTAGAAGAACGCTTCATCGCGTCAAATGTGAGAGGTTGCGGCATTTGCCAACAAAGCGGACCTCAACGTGATATAAAAGGAGATTATAAGGATTCACTCGTGGCACAAATCATTATAAGCGGGATGTGTTACGTTTGAAATCACAATTTTTTATGAGGATTCCCTTGAAACGGGCAAAAATATACTGTCTTATTTATGACTCTATGTTGTGTGTTTTGTTCAGTATTCTTCAACTGTCTTATTTACCATTTGTCAATTCTTGGTCATTCATGAACAATCCGTAATTTAACGTAATAATTTCTTCGTAATACGTATTGGTAATCCTGAAATAGTAAAGGACTGTCTCCTAAGCTTGTTTAATATGACTATTTAAACACTATTGTGAGCTAGAAAATAACAAAATAAACTTTCAAAGTAAAATAGTCTTTGATATATATAAATGATTATTTACTGTCAGTTTTGTAACACTTAAATTTGAAACATTCATTTATTGTGTCCAAATTGAAACATCATTTCAATTTCTTGAACACAAGATAGTACAGAATTTTAAAGACCTTATTTTAAAGTTAAAAAAGCAATCTGAACATTTGAATTAATTAATTAAAAAATTAAAAGAAAATGAAATGGAAATTGTTAATGGGAGATTCAGAAATATAAAAAAGACGTGCATGTGTAAACACAATGATAAATCTAGGATACGTGAGCTAGGACTCAATGGACAAAGATATTTGGTGGATCAATGGTGTCTGCCTACCCCATAAGAAAGCTAAAGTATAGGAAAGATAAAGTAAATTTCTTTCGAGAGCAAAATTTTATCAAGTGGGTAAATTTCACCGAGTTGTAAAACAATGTATTTCATAAATACACCCAGTTTGTTGAGTCTAAATTAATATACGTATTTAAACTATATTGGTTAGATCTAATTATAAATTCAAACACCAAGGTTAATTCATATAATTAATTTCAATTCAGATTTTTTCTACAATATTAAATAAATCCCAAACCCAGATTGAAGCCGAACTTTGTCGAAAAGTATCGTACAAATTTATTTTTAATGAGAAAAACAAATCAACATGCGATGTTATCTATCGCGCACAAGAAATCCATTAATGACGTAACAGCCAACGATCTTATGACAACTACATATTAATTTCGCACTTGTGAACTGCAGCTGAGTCATTGACATTCTTTTGATCGTACGTACAGTGAAGCAGCTGGGAATCACTAGATATATACAGTCTCAAATGCCTTTAATACACGAGAATGTATGACTTCAATAAATGTAGAAGCGGCGAAAGAAATTTATCAGGACAGTAATCGGTTAAAATTTTACGTTTTGTCTATTTATACTGGAAATTGAATAGATATTTGGAAGTAAATAATGAACTTCACGGAATGTTCTAATTACTGCATATTCCTGCTAGCAGCAGTGATAGAATAGTTTCAAGATCTTAGTCTGCTAAAACGAGTGTTTGTCATTCCAACCTGATGTATCTAACTTTACAAAAAGTCAAATATTTTAAGTTTTCCTGTTGCTTCTTTATAAGAATTAAGGGAAGCATCGCGTGAGAAACTATACACCGTAGAATTCTGCATAATGTTTTCTGAGACGTGTAAAAACTGCCAATAAGTACCTATTTCGCTAACGTAGCGAATGACAACGTGGAGAGGAAAACCGGGTCCAACATAGAATTGATGACACCGTTGATACAAATGATGATGATGATGAAGATGACGATGACAATGGTGAGTTTTTATCGTTATCGTTAATCGTTGATCGTTTAACTCTGTCGATAAACGATCTAAAAATAGATTAGCTTGTTAATTAAATAGTTCCAAAAACAATGAAGACAACATTTTCTACGAATCAGCCGATTCGGCTTTGTTGAATATGAGCATACCTTGAGCCAGACTCTATCAACAATTTTAATGATGTGCGAGCCGACTTATACGGTCATCGCAGTTACAAACGACAGCAGCAGACGAGTATTAAATGATGAAATTGGTTTCGAAATATGAATATTTGAATCGTTATAAACATTGCTGGGTTGTATAAATCATCTAACTGTGCATATTTTAATGATATATTTAAGACCATAAACAACATCATCATCACCAACATAGTAATGACAATGTATTGCAACATGGGAATACTTGAATAATAAATTTATTGGGATATTTTCATTATTAAATGAAAGGTACAATGTTATATTAATCGCCCAGTATACGCAACTTATATTTCAAAGTAAATTGATTTAAGGAAATTCTTCATGTGGAACGGTTGTAAAAGGATCACTGCCGTCTGGGAGGATTATATGTAATTATAGAATCAGCGTAGACTGAAAGGTTTTTAGAATAATGTACGATTATCGTAAGTACGGGTATTTTTTACAAACGAGAGGGTACAGAACACGACTGAAGAACTTGAATTACATATTTATTTTGAATCAGAACTGATTGAAATCTGACCCGTTGAAAGTAGACGAGAACATAGTAACGATTAGACCACGTTACATGTTGAACGCAGATAAGATTCTTGCCAATAACTGTTAAACAATAATGAGTATAAAACTAGTTGTCACGGAATGAAAGATACGGCAAATCTTTTTAATGTCATCTTTGTAATGATACATCTTTGTAATGCTTGTAATGGTCACTGATGTGCTTATGTACATACACGACACCAAAAGCGTCTTAACAAATACTGAACTATATAAACAAACCATGATACAAGGACACACAAAACGATTGATTCCTGGATTCTCCTCGCTTTCTTCATATCCCTTTTCAATATTCATGATAACGTAATTATAAAGATCTTACAACAGGTCCTCTGTCTTCGTCGTTCAGCTTACAAATATTTATAGACCATGCACTTGCAACAGATATGCTAAATAGTCTCATTGGAATTTCATCGGGGCGCGATTATTCATTGTATTGGCGCCACCCTGTACGTGAACAGTCGCCACTTTTACACGATTCGAATTATAACTCGAGTTATACATAACGCTATTAATAGGTCTGAAGAGTTAGACGATAACTAAAATAAATATAACAGGGCAGTGCAATATTGATACAATAAAAAACATAATTACAACGGACCAGCTATTGTTTGACAATAAATAAATAAAGATATGAATTTAGAAGACAAAACTATACCAATGGTAAGATAGAATGAAATGGGATTACTTAGTTTCGGTTAAATGAAAAACGATATTGATTAAAATTTCAGGATTAAAACATTTAGAGGGGAAAAAAAGTGTGAAATGTGTAATTTTTTAAAATTCTAAATAGGTACGTTATGACGTTACACTCCTAAATTCGGTTGTTGCTTGTAACAACTATTACCGGGAACCATAACAGTATAATGTGCCCACTTCGTTACCGCCTTAACGAGATCTACGATAAAACGCAACGGTTGAAACGTAAGCCTCGGTACAACGCGGACAAATTCAATTTCGACGTTCTCTTGTGATTTTTTTTTTCAAAATCCGAATTCTATTCCGAACTGATAAGGTTGAATATTAAGTGCCTTGAATATTCAGTACATGCAAATTTAAGTTTGCGCTGGAATACGTAATGGGAGACACCTGCGGTGAGCCGTTGGGTCGCCCTTGAATTTACTGTAAAAACCTGGCCCCGATATTATCTGGAGTAATTTTGGATAAACATAGCAAAGATATTAATCAAAGTCTGGTTAGCTAGTGGCACAAAATTTGCCCTTGACATTCTAATGACAAAATTATGACAATGTTTTCATATTTCGTTAGAACTCTTGTTGGGGCTAATTTGATACTGAAATTCCCACAAGTATTTGTTGGATTAGTCTTGAATAATCTCTATCGTTATTCGAAAAATTTTTCAGATAACAATTGCAGAAAAATTCGCTAGGAAATTAAATAATGACAAAAATGTATCGGTATTTAAAACAACAATGTTGTATCATTATAAATTGGAAAAAAATGTGATTACTTCAAAACAAAATCCATTATGACTCTACGAAAGGTCGAGTGAAGGGATCTCGTTGGTATTGGCACTCTCTTTGTTATAACCAAAGAATAGGAAAATGACATGAATGTCAGATAAGATAATCTATGCTTTTGGTTTACTGTCACTCAAAGTCTACAGTGAGATGTTGTAACTCAAATAGTGAAGGTGCCAGCTCCGGCCCGCTCATTATCTTCAATGTAATGACTGAGTTACACACATACTTCGTTACATTGTGCGTTATTAACTTATCCACCGCAAGATTAAAAGTTGAGAATCTTCTCAACGGAGTCATTGTACGAGACGAAATTTTATTGCGTGGTCTACAGCTGACTACCTTTGAACTAATTTAGTCTTGTTCTATTATTTTTATTTTATTTGCAATTTTACACGATCTTATCAAAACTATGGTAACAAAGACATATTTATTTATTGATATACTCGCCAACAACAACGCACACTATTCTATATTTCAAAATTTTTATATGATTTTAACAATTAGTACAATATTTTTTTATTTGGTAATTAGTCAAATATTTCAGGAGAATTAATTTTCGTGCCATTGTTAATCGAATTAAAATTCATAGAAAATTGGTCACAAAAGCTGACGAGCCGTGATATTCTGCGCAAAGACCAGTATCTAACAGTGAAACGATAAATGAGCTGATGACAATGACAAATATATGTGTCATAATTTCATGAAAATGAGTTTAAACAATGCCACAGGCGAGCACGAATCGAAATAAATAGTAATCAGTGTTATTTTAAATACAGCCATATAAATTTAAACAGCATGCATTCCATACACCCAGTTTTTTTAAGTACACGACAGCTTGTATTCATTTAAGCGTTGGATTTGTAAACAGACATAAATACTTTTGTATGTGAGCACGGACATTATGCAAGCTCCAATGCTTCGAAAGTAGTCCAATACAATTATTTCAGAAAAACTAAAATAATAAACGTGAACGCTACAGTTGCAGTCGGAACGCAGCATAAAACGAAATTGTTTTAAATAAACAATAGCTCAAAACATATGTTAACAAACGGGACCGCTCCAGTTCAACTTGGCGTATACCAAGCAAAGAACATAACTACACTACTAAATTAGTTCCACGCTAAAACAGTCTGTATTGTGTATCACGAAGAACGATAATTGGTTGAACATGTAATGCTGCCGAGAACTACACTTGCGCGAGTGCCGTGATGCGAGAACAAACTTAAGTGTCTGTTTTAGTGGTCCAATTTTTTTTTATGAACGCTTAACTATTGACTATGACAGTAAACAGAAGTTCAAAATGGAGGCGGACATGAAAAAAGTAAAGGAGACCGTTCATAAGTGATTTAAAGTATTGCATAATGAATGTTACTGTTTTTTATCACGCACAACATTTCAACTCATTGAGAGTTGCATTATTGAGAGCAAAGTGGTTATATTCTATCGTTGAGTTAGCAAAAATCATAGACAAGTATGTGACGAATCAGACGTAATAGCATGATTTATGCCTAACGTGAGTATTCGTCCAAAAATATAAATTACGTGATCATTGTGATCAAGGACAGTCAGTTATGGAAAGTATTTTAGCGTTTTTGAAATTCTATAATAGGTACGTTAGTGTTATATACTCGTAAGTGCTGTTAGGGAAAT
>DWMF01000453.1:0-14708 GCA_018244815.1 Parelbella polyzona | reverse complement strand
GAGTCACTACTAGAAATTCTAAATTAGAAAAATCTAATAGCACCCGACCCGGGATTTGAACCCAGGACCTCCCGATCGACAGTCGTGCTTGCAACCACTTGACCAACGAGGCAGAGTTTTATAAACAATTTACAATTATGCCCCCTATCCAATATTTACAAAGGATTAATAAAAAAAATCAATGCAAAAACTCACAGTTTCTCTTCGAGCCCCTCGTCGGGCATCTTGCCGGAGGGCTGACTCTCACTGTCCACGTCCTTGACCTGCGGCAAACGATTAGTTACATCAACAACGGCACAGTATTTAACGGCTCAACAAAATGATCGCCATGGATATTAACGCAAATCGACTTTTTGTATCATTATTGCGTTTAACTTTGTCGCGTGTCGTCACTCGCTTAAATACTTTCTATATATAACAACATCATCATCATTATCAAACATTTTGTCACACCACTGTTGGACATGAATTATAGGACTCAGAATGGGAAGGGTTAACGCCATAACCTACTACGTTGGCCAAGCTTGTATACCTAAATATAATTATTGTTACACCACTCAATTCTTAATTATTGTTAATCTGAATTATTCTTATCCTCCTTGCTGTTATATGGTCTTTTTGTTACCCGCGAAAATACCTATCGCAATAAGAAAAATAGTGCTCATGTATCATAAAGAATCATTTATTTGTTCATATCAGTGAAGATAGTTTTACATATAAAATTTTGTGCCTTGAAGGCAGAACAAACGCCAATATGCTTTCGTATTTTTAATATCAGTAACGATTGCCTTCAGATTTGTCTAAATAAACGACAGTGTCGTAATTCAGACTGAAGTAAACAAGCTAGCAGTTTTCTTCACTCGACATTTCAAAACTATACAGATTACCCACTGTTTTGGTAAAGCTACGATTGAGATTAGTATTTTATTCCGATTAATGAACATTTCGGCAACTGTTCGGCAGGCTGGCGGAAATAATTGTTCAGCCGATTGTTCTTGTGTAACGGTGATTATAAAGATAAGTTATTACTATTTCTCATATATATAAATATAAATGCAAATATTTTTTGAGTATAATCGAAAATCGTAGTTTAAATTGTGAGTGAAGAATATCTTTATTCTTACAAAGCCGCCGTGCTTCTTCTACATTGGTTCACCACTCTCTTCACACACGCACACCGTTTTTAGAAAAAAAAAAGTTATATACGAGTAAATATACCTTTTCACAATGCTACGCACGATACGAGAGGCAAGTTTAGTTTACAACAGTGCGATTGAAATGCAGCATCCAAATAAACGTAATGATGATACAACGAGATTTTGCCGTGATATCACATGCCATTGTTTTAAAACAATACCTACCAAATTGAGACGTGATACTGCACGTTGTAACGTACAAGGGTTCATTTATAGCGAAGCTGATTTATTATTATTATATTATTCATTATTTCGTCACGTTTATAGACTTAATATGTTTATAAACTTCTTCTAATAATCAATAAATTTACCCATATTATACACTTAAAACCCGATTTTTAACAAAAATATGATTATGTCCTGGGTGGGGACAGTCGGCAGTCAAATGCTTGATCGTTAACTTAATCGTTAATGATAAAGCTTTAGACATGATTATTGAAGTTTTGTACGAATCTTATTACTGGTTTTCAACAATGAATGAAGAATGTTCGCACTTTAATTGCCTATACGTCGACGGCACATTATAAAAAGAATTTAAAAATATACAACATTTAACGCGTCTCAAGACCGTGCTTCATTACTTCCTTACATGTAGTCTTATTATAATTTACTGTTTCTTATCAAAACCCATCAACACAAGAGAGCAAGAAGTACCTACTAATAACACGTTTAATCAAAAAACTTGCTTGCAATTTAACAGAGCATTCCTTTAACTTGGCTGACGTTTATTGGAAACATTTAATTAAAGAATAATTTTTAATGTTACATACCAGGTAAAGTATAGGTACCTACCTACTGGATGATGGTTTTTCCGCTTTGTCACAATATTGCGGTACCCTTAGCCATTCCATATTTTGATGCGTGTCAATGGGTAATAAAAATATGGAGTTTTGTTAAGGAATAGCTTTAGTTGCTTTCGTTATTATTTATATTCACTTCCTACCCGCGCAACTAAATCAATAGGCAAACTCTCTTAGATATGGTAACTAGATTCAGTTTGTAAACGGTATAAGTTATAGAATTGTTCAAGACGTAGGCAATTATTCCTAATTCGAATCTCGTTGAGAGAGAGACCTGTAATTTTAATGTTCTATTATAATAAATGCGTTACTGATCAAAACTAATTCTATTGGAACGATACAGTTAACTATGTGTACCTTTTGTATAAATAATAACAATTGATGATAAGAAACAGCAATCAGAAAGCAATGGCATGATATGACGGGGTGGAAAAGTATCGTAACGTAAAGATAACTGCAATATTTCTTGCATCGCCGATGTCCGACTTACATTCTAAGAAAGTCATACCACCGCGTACTTGAAATAAACCAACACAATATACATATGTATATTTTCAGTTAGGCATTATATTATTGTACAATACGAGGAATGCTAGGTGGCATTTTTTTATTAATAACGCCTGTATTTTCCAAAAGGGGAAGGCAACGGAGTATTACACTCACGTTTCACCAGTTACGTCCCATCTTGGAATAAGTGGTAGGTAAGTCTATTGTCATACACCGGGTAAACATCCAAATTCCGAACCACTACTAAAAATTTCAATTTAGAAATACCCAAAAGTACCCAAAGAACTTAAAACTCCTTGAGCAATAAGATAGTCAAGATATTTGAATATAATCTCTTAATCAATTTGCAAGTAGCAGTCTTAATAATGATAAGTCATTTTCCTTTCCTTTAGCAATTGATCAAATGAAATACAGCATGACATCACTCGCTAATTGGTCCAAAGTAGTATACCTATACCATCCGCAAAATTTAATATTAGGTACGTTCGCAGCAGGTATAGGGTATCTGCTTCATTTTAAACTGTACACGTTAGATTTTAACATATCCGATAGTATTGCACCATGAGATGTTATGATCACAAAACTAAGATCGTAATGTCGTTATAATTGCGACAAATAAACATTACATTATGTCACAGATATTACGTCACATCGCTTGCTCCACTTACGATGTGTTGTCCCACTTAACTTACAGTTGCGTTAAGTTATGTTTCTTTATTTAACAAGCTCACGTCAGTCGGTCGAGTGATAGTCTAGTGGGTTCGATTTTTACCGCCCAAAACAAAGGTCTGCGATTAGAAAAGTGACAAGACACGTGACTACATTGATCTTTGTTTTCAATTTTAAAATATGTATCATTTGATTTAACTCTGAGGCAAAGTAAACTCAAAATTTCAATATTCCAGAAGCCTCCCCTAAGATGTGTAGAGACTGCCAGTCCACCCTTTGCTAACGTGAAAGATTTGGCTTTTTTCTCCTTATAACAAAAAACCCGAGTCCAAACACAGCACTTGCATTCTAGTGTTGCGCTAATAAATCGAAAGGTACTTCACTATACGGAAATCGTGGCTGACCACCTCAAGAGAGTTTTGGATCTGTTTGAGCTGTTACCAATAGATTTTAGGTTATTACATCATCAATATTTTTATCTTTGCAATGTTGGATACGAGGCTATCTCAGAACGTGAAGCGTTAAGGCGTCTCTCACGCTGGTCAAGTGCGGGATAGCAGGCTTCACATGCTTTAGGATTGACTAATGAGTACATTATGTAAGCTACATCACGACGGTTTCCTTTATCGTTAGAGCAAGTGAAATTAATTCATAAGGTCCACATTTTTGTAACGTGTGTGCATCGACTTAAAACCAGGATCCTCGGAGTGGCTGGCTGAATTCTAAATCATTAGACTACCACTACTATTCAAGTGTTAATTATTTACTCCGTTAAGTTGTTCTTTGCTATATTTTATGACACAAAAAGTCGAACTGAACTCATATCTAACATTGCAAATTAATTTATGGGTTACCAAAAGTATAATTTTAAAACCTGTACGGTATCAAGAAAGCATTAGGGGAGTCAATGTATTCTAATTTAAACTCAAAAATGGGATTCTGATTCGACAAACAAGTTGGCTTGGATATTGCTTGGCATGAGATTAAAAATGGACAGAATTGACTTAATACCGTTTATATTAAATGTTGTATGGAAAAAACCTATATGTTTAAATCGATCCCTCGTGCTGTTTTTTTATTAGTTAGGTACCTATTTAGTTCAAACTACACAGCACAGCTTCGATTCATCGAACAATTAATATTAAATTTCATTTATCGTCATTTTTTACCGAATGGCATCAGTTCGTCTTAGGTTACAATATAAAGATAATGGCTTCACAAATTGGGCCACTGCAGTGTTATATCATATCGCGCTTCTTTACTAACAACGCGTTGCCCCACTTGTTACATTCGTTCTAAGTGTTTTTGTGCTTTTTTCTTTTTTCCGGTCGCCCGCCACTTCTTGCGGTAATTCGAAAGGTCTAAACTAAAACTTCGTCCGGTTATCGGCAGACGGTATTTAAATGTAAAAATAGTCCCGTGAAGGTAATAAAATGTTGCATCTTAAAAATTACATAATAGTTATTGAAAACCCTACTCTACTTAAATATTCTATTAAAAAAAAAACTATTCCTGTATTTATACTTAAAATTATTACATCTATATATTGTCTCCATGGCAGTTTCGCTGTGATTAGCTGAAGCTTGTGAAGAAAGATCTCAGGTAAGTCCAAAACTGGTTGGACTAACTCAAAAAATATTGCCATCAAAAATTATCTATGTACATATATGATGGCATCGTACTTAGGTACTATAATTTCCGTATTAATTATCTTTGTATATAGAACAACAAGAGATATGGAATAGGTATGCATTGCGTAGTATTAGATAAGCTCATCAGTGGACAAGTGCTTATTGTTTTTTCTTATGTTCCACCTCAAGACGGTAATTGTTCAATATCGAAATGACACAGATAGTATATTCAACAAGTACTTTTCCTATGTATTTAACATCGGCCCACGTTTTGCGGTTTTTTAAATTACGATTGTGGCTTGAATCATCGTTTTTGTGTTTTAGCGTATTGCCTAAACATTTGTCGTCACAATTTTAAAAAGTTTCCAGACACAATTGTGAATAAGAAAATTATATTTAAATAACAATAGTTGATTGCTGTAATCGGCAAAGACTGATTTCCTTTTAAGAAACATATTTAAATAATTAATTCTTAATTTATTTTAAAGACAATTAAATTAAAATTATTTCTGTTTTTTTGAGAACAATACTCCGAATAAGCAGTCGGTCGTGTTAAGCTACATTAGCGACCTTTGTTAAAATTCATAAAATAAAAAAAAATTAAGCTCTACGACACTAGCAGCGCGGTACAGTAGGCACCCGGCCAACCTAGTTACATACGGTATATATCAGATCTACAGTTAGGCGCATTTTCATCTTTACCAATATGATATTAAAACGTCCATAAGCTTTTAATAATAAGCACGTTTTAAGTTTAGTTATTAATTTTCAATTATTCGCCGATAATCTCCTTGATAATAAGACATGTTAGTTATAGCACAAGTGCATATTTCTTGTGTTCGATAAGCCGATTGTGGTAACCGAACACGTTCCCACGTCATTTGCGTTAAAATCGGAGACACCGTGCAAGCGGCCAACTTTATTATTATTTTACCTGCATAATGCAGATATTACGATGACAGAATCAGATTTCACCGATTCATGAGAAAGCGCACTGTTTTCGCGAACTTTCCCTTCGCGAATGACATATTGTCTCACCCATCCACCAGTCCTTAGGTCATTCAGGCCAGGATGTATACGTAACACGAGGTTATCAAAAGCAAAAGCGTATCAGAGCGTGCTTTCAAAGGTTATGTTAATATTTCTCTATAGTATGTAAGTATCGAATTGTTCAAAATCTATAGTAGAGGTGTATTAAGTTCACGAGCGCCGACAGTTCAAGAATGCAATAACTGTACGGTCTAATACTGAATATTTTAAGCACTATTTCCGTCGAGTACTTGACCACAAATATTATAGAAAGCTACAATTTTCATCTCTGCCTTCAATTTTCCTTATACTTTGATTACGTGAAAATCCTAAATAGCTTTTGTTATCTATGAACCTTGTTTACATAATGATAGGTCAGCGGGCGATGAACAGTGAAAAGCGCAACAATCAGTCTATTTAATATCAGTTTCCAAAGATATTTCAAGTTCAATATAGTCTTTAATTCCGATCGACCTCGGCACATCTCGACACAAAAAATAAGTAATACATAGAAATAATTTAAGTAATTTACCTTAACCCTCATGGAAAAACCCGGCACAGTTAGTTAAACAGACAGCGAGAAACAAAAACTTGCTACTAAAAAACCGAACTCTCATATGTTAGGTAACTAAGTGACTGATGTCGGTAAAACTTTGTATTGATAATTGGTTTATTTAAATATGATGGTTGACAGGCTCCGCTTAAATTCTTAAAACAAAAAACCTTAGTAGGTAATAACTTCTTTAATTGTTAATTTTCATTCGTTATTTTACCATTTATATGGTGTGGGTTTTTGTACTTACCTGCATATAGCTAATCCAAAGTACTGTTAATGAAATGATTACCGGTCAGGTATTTGTGTAAAACTAATATAATTTAAGCACTTAGATAGTTGTATTTATTTCACACGATTTTTGTTTTTCTTTATTACATACCTTTAAAGTTATATTTCATCTATGATTATTACTAATTGTCATCAAGGCTACTCGACTCATATTATGTATTATTTAAATGCTTATAGATATGTTAGGTAGAAGATTGGTGTTGGCACCACAACAGCATTGTCTGCCTGCATAATTGCAGTAATTAAAGTGCAACGCGGATGAATGAAACATCACAACATACATGAATTATTCAAAGAACATCTTCGTTCTGCGCTTGTATTTAAGGATGGTAAAAATGTTAACCTGAGAAATTGAAAAGAAAATTAGTTTTAATTTTCAAAATAAATTATATGTCTAACCTTATATTTTCTATGCGGCATACGACATGCGGCTACAAAACATTAGTAGTGATTGTCTGAGTAACAAACGAATAAATTAGCAACGGAATGGAAAAGCGTTACTCCGTTGATAACGAAATGCAGCAATTAATGAACTGATTCAGTAAATAAACGCTGTGTGCCCTTAAATAAGGAACGGAACCTTAAAGACGAATAGCTGAGTGGTCGTGCAGTATTAGAAGAGATCAACTAAAAGCATAGAGGTTTGAATAAAACAAAAATCTATTCATTTTTTATCATGGTGTAGAAACTATTGCCAACATATTGTAATTTGCAGCCCTGCTTTTGGTACTCACGAGACGATACGAGGAATGTAAGGTTGTATTATTAAATAACGCGCGAATGTAATATTGTACTATTAAATACGGTTGTATTTTTAAACTAGCTGTGCGTGCAACTTCGTACGCTTAGCTTTTGTAAGTTTAGAAAAAATAAATTGACATAATTTCTTCATTTGTTAACCGATTTAAATGAAAAAAACATTAAATTTTAAGTGAAGCCCATCACAATATAATCCTGAAAATTGTATTCAAATCGGATAAGCTATTTCTGAGATCAGCGTGCGTAAACATATAGACATACGGGCAAACAGACAAAATAAAATAAACATTGTTTTGGGTTCTCTTGCGTACCTATGTAAAGGCACCCTATTATGAATTTTTAAGTATATTTGCCATGTACAGACAGCGACCAGTTACAGTTTAATTATATGTAGGTATAGATTAAACATTAAGTTGATCATTATTTTTATTAAAATATGGACTTTCCCCACTGTCATTTTTTACAAAACAACAAATTATGCTATACAAAATTTGTTTGATAAGAATTATTGAACATAATTTTACAAGTGCAACTTAATTTCTATTATTTTAATATTATCGCCGATTTTGTGATATATTGTCTATTAAAATATATAACACGGGTTGAAGTTTTCGCGAACATTTCAAGCAAACTTGATCTCTAGTTAGTAGTGAAGTAAGTTTATTTTCAAAATCCTGCAAAGACACTGTATCGGGGCTAATATAGGATTGAACTATTGTAATGTTCACAGTCAAAAGTCGAGCCGACGACGGCCTCATTACGATTTAAGAAAATGCCAAGATGTTTAACAGTTACGTGGTAGGCATACCGTACCCTCTCGCTCTGAGACGAGACCCGTGTTCCAGCAGTATTATGATAAAAGTTTCGACAGAGAACCAGGGGCTGTACGTACAAACGCAGTAACAAGCCAAGATGTGAGTTGAATTTCAATTTAGATGTTATTCAGGTAGTTGTGTTCAATAGATGTTTGTGGGTATATTTTTAACCCGAATCTTGACCTTAAACATAACAACAAAAGAATACAGGTACGAATCATAATAGCATATCAAAAAAATTATAAGAAATAGTTTTGGTTGTGTTGTTACGTAAGAGTATTGTTGGCTCTTTGCATTATCTGGATCTCATTTAACACAATGATATTTTAAATTCAAAGAGCAATAAATACCTACTTACGAGTTTAATATTGATCGTGGTGCTATTGAAATTCCAAATAAAATGCCATAAAAGGGCACTATATAATTTTAACATATAATTTGAGGGTATAAGTTACCTTGTGCTCGAGAGTGTCCTTGCATGATGTTTCAATAATGATCGTCTACAGATTTACAACGATTTGTACTGTTACTTTAATCTGAGCACAAACGTACACCGGCCTAAAGTATCATCTTAAGTGGTCTCTCTAAATAGGTATTACTCATTTTATGTTATGGAAAAAATTAATTACGTACAGGTTTATAGTTTATGTATTTATCAACCCATTTATGTCACATCATATAAATTAATGTTAAAATTAACAATGTTAGGAAGAAATATGTATATTTGTATGTATTATATTAACACTAATTATCTTTGTTACATGTACTATTTTTATATAGATAAATTAGTGTTTATGTTTACTAACGGTTGACCTATCTATAGGTAATGTCGGTGCTTCCAGTTAACATAGTTATTACCGTTTGGTGCCTCGCTATCACTCAAATTTTACAGTTAGAAACACGAGAACATCCGGTGTAAATATTTGCAACATTAATTAAAATTAATGTACTTCCTCGTATATCTTTTTCAATGATGAACTACCGAAGTATCGAACAAGTGTCCAAATTGGTTTATTTCCGCTCGAATGAAGATTATAACGTTATAATGGGGTTTTGGAAAGATTATTTTTTTTACGATAGACAAAGACGATATTCTGGATGGCTTTTGCTTTGATAAATTTATAACTGTTGAAGAATTTAAACGAAAAATATATTTTAATAATGTAATGATGCATATTACCTATATGTGAATAGCTAAAATAATAAATAATTTAATATTTTTTTACAAAAACAAGGCCCATACAGTTTTTCGGGTGTTTTCTAAAACCGTGACTATTCCTTAACAATTCCGGCGTGGCGTAACAATTGTGGCTCCTATGTCAATCGCATATAGGCGCGACCCACGCAATTACGATAGGGACGTAATCAAATTGGGAAGATCGTTGCGAAGTAGCTGCCATATATCATTTATAAATCCCCTGAGAAGTAAGGAAACATTTAAATACAGATATTATTCATCACCATGAGTTATTACATTTCTCAATATCGTTTTTTTTTTGTAAAGAGAGTAGTAACGGATCAGGCAGTAGTCATATGTATGCAATGAGTCTTGAATAGAACTACATATTAGTGTTCATCCATCCACCAGTCCTTATAAGTCTACTGCTGTGTACTTTGAATCCAATTCTATCCAGCTGTTTTTTTAAAGGAAGAGGACGGTCTATGTTCTTTTTATCGAGACGTGGCCATCACTCGATGAACTTCCTTGTTCCTCAGTCATCGTTCCTACCAGCGACGTGACCTGCCCATTGCCCCTTCAATTTGTTAATTTTAAGCCCTATACCGGTGATCCTGGTTGTCTACGAATTTCATCGTCACGGACTCTGACGCATGGTGTTAGCCGTCAATAATTTTAATTCATTGAGTACCTACCTATACCTAGTAGCTTTATACAAATAGAAATTTGTATGATCTTTGAGGAAGGATGTGAGCATGTCGCGGGGGTTCGATGGTTACAAATGGGTAATAAAATGCTGCATCATAAATCAATAAAATCGACACGTGCGGAATATTAGGTGCCACACGCAAGCAGATTATAAATGGATAAATGGGATTGATTGATCACACGCACCCTGCCAGAATATATTATAGTTTAACTGTTAATGCCCATTGTGAACGGGTCAACAGCCGTCCTCATCTTGTCGCGGCTGATGGCTCATCATTGCTATTTGTGAGTGCTAACGGTGCTGGCCTTAAAAGGAGGTTAGTTCGATACAATAGTCATAAAGCATACTATATATCCGATGCAGGTGGGTAGATAGAAAAAAACGACGTGTAGACCACTTTATCCGTTTCCATCTGATGCTGATTTAGGCCAAGCCTATTGGTTACTATATAGCTGATAGACTACATTAGCAAATTCATAAATAAATGTATTCTTATTTAATCGGATAATATTACATCGAGACACACAAAATATTATACCTATCACATAAACAATCGTTTCCGGTGGGAATTATGCCCACAGTTTCGGTTTAGTAGTAACGTTCACTATCCACTGAAATAATGAGTTAGTTTGAGATGTGCATATTTTACCGTGTTCAAAATAAGATTGACGCAAAAATGCAAAACGGAAACATGCCGGTTGGCTTAGTAGGTGCTTTGAATTAGTCCAAATAATAAATCAACACATAAGTCAAGATATTAATTGAACATGAAGATTATTAAATGTGACGTTCTACAGCACTTACAATACTGCAAGATGTGATGTGCGCCTGTTTATGCGAACGATACAATCATGTGAGTTACTGACTTTGTCGTCTCTCATCTGTCGTATTAAGTTTGGGAATAATTATGATCTGGTCACACTGAACGAAGAGCCAACTAACAATAGCGGAGTTCGGTTACAATATCAAAATAAGTTGAAATGTTTTCGTGTATTGTTCCAGCGGCCGTGAGACCTTCGCCAATGAACTAGGCTTGTTTAACCTTTGGTAACTTGTCAATCTACTATTTCTTACGGAGTACACCATATTTTGATCTTTTAAGAAATAACTTGACGAAGAGCTTTTTAAGTCATCACCATCATCATCATCCTAGCTCATTTTACTGCTGGATATGGGTCTCCCTAATAAAGAAGGTTTTTGACCATAATTCTTGCGCTGGGCCTGCGGATTAGGAATCACAGAACGTAACTTGTCGCACCGCGAAGGGCATTTAGCTGTGTCTAAACACACTGCATTATACCTAGCAGAGCCTCGTATATTGTATAGCAGGGTACGCCACGGATACATTAGGTTATCTTGGACTCCGAAGATGGAAATTGGAACTACTTCGCCCGTTTTAAAATAAGCATTTTATAAAGTTTCTTTTATACAGAATAATGTTATATTCACGAACACGAACATTCAATGCTATGTTGTCACTGCAATCAATCTAACAGAAGTGTGTAGGTACAGCAAAAAAAATTTATGAGATTGATAAAAAAAATGTCTTTGCAAAATGTTACAAATTTTGCTGAAATATTTATTCTTTGTCACCACACCGTTTTTTACCGAAAAAATAATGCAAGCTGTTTGATCGTCGAGAAAAGGCGATGAAAAAATAATGAGATAATGAGATAGAGATAGATATGTCATGTGTTATCTATATATTAAGGATCTATAACTTGTTTTTACTAAATTTTACATAATTATTGTTTTGTATTTTTGAAACAAATAAATTTCTTCTTTCTCTACTGTATTTTTCAAAATAAAAGCAGGGAAATTGATTCTGGCAATGAACGATGAGAGTTGAAAACTTATTAAGGTATTTTTAGATTGAAGAGATTTGAAAATAGTCATTGATATCTTCTAAGAGGTCAGTAAGATTTTATGTCTTATTGCTCAATATGCTGGTCAGTCACGTAAACAGTTCGGGACCTCTGTTACATACAAATACTGAATTTAATATAATTTTAATTTCCTATGTGAATTTACTAGCAACATGAATATGTAGGTATGCTATGTGAATACTCGTATAATGGCAGTATTCATCTTTAACAGGTTCCGTATTCAATTCGTTATGCAGTTCAAAGAATCATTGCAGATAAAATTTGAATAATTAAATAATTTATATAATAGTAAGAAGCACGTTGTCATAATTTACATCAAATTCGTGTCATTATGTGAGTGCCAAAACAAGTAAAGTAGCTACTATCAAAATCGTCAATCTGTGTACCTAGTAGGTAGACACTCTATGATGCAACTGCGCATGTAAATTTTTCCTCATTATTCCTATCGTTCTTTGTTTGCTGACAACTGGAAAAACGAATCCAAGAAAAATGCAAAAATACACATAATATAAAAATGCAAATAACTTACTGTGTATCTGACTAAGAGTGGGTAGGTATATAGAGGTTATGTCTTTGTCACCAGGTAACTCATGTGTACATCATATATGAGTTATAATTGATATTTAAAAATATCAGTTAAAAATCACGCGAAACACAATTTTCTTTTAGACTAGATCTTCCCCTTCAGATTTGAAATATTTTACTGAGTATATAATATGACAATACCCTAACCCCAGTATAATTCAGATCCTAGGTGGTGTAAGAAGAATCCGTACGAGCGCTTTTAAATAGCTTATATGCACCTATACTATTTCACTGAAAAACTTAACGTTTAGCTTATATCGCTCGTTTGCGACTAGAGTGTAACTTCTCAAAAACACTATCTTTCAAAAAGTTTGAATCATAATTATTTACATTGAGATCATATTGTCGCAATTGAAATTTATTAATAATCATGATGAAATAAAAATATTTATATAACCGCCTCGAACTAACAATGCACAGTATCACTTTTTTAATATTTTAGAAATAATGAACCTACAGCAGACTACCGCCCCAGCCAGTACCTACACCAAAGGTCACTGAAGCTCTAAGATGTGCAGAAGTTAATATTAAGAGTAACACATATAAATTGTGCAATTACTGCCTAAAAATAGATTGTTTCGTAGGTCTTAAAAAACCTACCTTCTGATACATATCTCGAGTTTGATACCCGAATTGGGGAAATTACTGTTGGGTTTTCAAACTTGAACATCCCACCAATGTATGGCAGAGTGCTGGCATAATAGGGGATTATGTATAAAATAACTAGTCAATCATAGGAGTCCCACACTGCTCTGCCTACCCCTTTGGGATATACAATTGTTTTATTAAGATACTCATAAATTCAGGCATTAATAGCTTCGAACTTGATATTAATAGAGTATACTTATGTAAATATGTAATAATTACCGGCGAGATAGGTGAATTTATAAGTTATCTACCTAGTCCGCTGATTTTGATTTAACCTTTGCAGTGAAAAACGAGCTTAGGCATAAAAATGTGACGTTTGTCCTTTGTCACTAGTATTTATATTATTAATAACAAAAGCGAGCATACCTATATTAAGTTCAGTACCATACAACAGAATCTTAATTAATTTCAAATTTACTATTACTTATTATCTATAATCGTCCCATAGTGCAGTGCCTTCAACCTATCACTCCGTGGGCGCGGCTTCAAACCCTGACACGCACTTTTTTGCAAATAATCTGGATTTTATAATTAAATATTAATTGCTCTAACGATAAAGAAAAACATATTAAATGAACCTACGCACCTGAGAATTAATAAAAAATGCTCTTTAAGGCGTGTAAAGACTGCCAATAGCGAAATGCGTGTCCAACAGTGGAATGATAAAGAGGGAAATAAAACGAAACTTTACGAAACAATTATTAGAATATAGAAAATATAAACAACAGGACGGAAAAACGTTGAAGTTGCACTTTGTGGATACAAAGTTAGAGTTTACTTTAAATTCGGAGATGACTCTAATAATCGAAGGTTGAAATTATAAAAACCTTGTAAAAAAAACGACATAGTTCGCTGGTGATCATTATAATATGCTTGATTATTTTACGCGCTTCAAGACGCAATTCAACGTTTTCCGATTTTCTTATAAAAACCATGGACGTTTTATATTTGTGGATCGAATGATTCAATGTCAAATGTCTCTAATAAGATGTTAAATAAAATTATTTATTGCATTTATAGGCAATTTTAAACGTCATGGATTCATCACACTTATTAGAAAAATAATATTGTAATTGATAATTTATTGCATTTAATCAAAATGATGATATAAGTAGGTATTGTTAAAATCTTAATTTAATTACTATGAGCAAAATTTTTTAAATATGCCTTTTTAACTAAACACGTCTGTTACAAATTACAATAGTAAGATAAAAAATTAACATTATCTACTTATTTTTTGTTCAAGAAGGACTTACCTTGTATTTCATTTTTCAGCCTTATACAGAAATAAAAAATAACACTATCACTGAATGTCAAACGTTATTGATAAAATTGCGGCAACCGTCTTTTAAGAAAACAATTATATTGATAGCAAAAAATTATTTCTTTTAGTTCGATGGTATTTTTCGCGCCGTTATTTATAAGAGCCGTGGCACCGCGCATGCGTTCTCTG
>DWMF01000452.1:0-14720 GCA_018244815.1 Parelbella polyzona | reverse complement strand
GTGAGCCTATTCTCATACATCGGGCACAGATCCAGACTCCGAGTCATAACTAGAAATTCTAAATTAGAAAAATCCAATAGAACCCGACCCGGGATTTGAACCCAGGACTTCCCAATCGGCAGTCGCGCTTGCAACCACTCGACCAACGAGACAGTAAAAAAAACCTGGTATTCTCATTATTGTGTTTTGTTCCTTTCGCATTACTTTGTTACTCAATCAATCAATATTATGAACATCATAGTATTATACACATTAACCCTATATACGTATACCCTACGTATACCCTTAAGAGTTATATGACTTACAACGGATATCAACGCTAATGTGAAAATCTTCAGTATCATCAAAAAAAATCACTACAGCGATAGCTATCTTCAAAGCTTAATAGTTCGCCTTTGAATGCTTTTCTCCCTCGACGTTCTCATAAGCTTCTTCAGACTATCTATTAACAATAGATTTATAACCACACATATACATATAATAGTAAATTAGAATATGACTGAAGAATATCATATACTGAATAACATTATAATATTAAATTAATTACATTTTGTATATGAGAACTTGCTATTATATCTAAATCAATGCACAAATTATATCTACATTCTTATAGTACAAACGCTACCAATATGTAGAGGTACGTCTACGAGTTGAAAGTATTGTCGAATCGTAACTGTAAGTTCAGACCTTTTTCTTCCACAAGAAAATACCCGTAATCAAGGATTCGACAATAGGTAACAATGAATATGAATTGGTAACAAATAATTATACATTTATTCAAAATTTCATATTTTGTTCCTAATGTTTAAAAATGTCAAGGCTCTTATTGATGCTTCTAATATCAAATTTATGAATGACCTTATTTCGATATTATTGACGATATGGTTGCCATAACACAGTATTAAGATCATTATTATGATGTAATATTACAAAGCTTATAGAATATTCCAGAATGATACGTGATAGAACGTTTCTTTGTCTACAGGAAATTCGTTTATTAAGATTACTAATAGTTAAATAATATATGATCAATGTTAAAACAAACATTGCAATAATATGAATGAAATAAAACAAGAAATATAATATTAATAGACCAGCGCCAATCGAGTGCTTTTTACCGTGAAGACGAGATATTATATCGGCAGATCGGGAGAAATTTTGTCGAAGGCAGGTGCAGATAAATTTTTCCCAGAAACGAGAAGCGAAATTGTAAGGAGACGTCGTCCGCAAACCAAACGATGGTTGTATTTATATTAGTAATGGAACATTTATTTTCAAACTCTAATAGACCAGAATGGACATCTTCGGGAACCGAGACAGCTTCACTGTGAAATTTCTGATTAAACAGCTTATTTGCTTAAACTCTGTTGCCAATGTAATTTTTGAAAACACCAAAGTGAAACGTTGTGAAAAATTATTTAAGCGCTTAACAATTACATTCCGTCGAAGAGAAATCGCATCACTTCTGGAGTCTTAATGACTTGTTCTGGATATGTTGAAGGTTTTATTCAAAAAATTACTTAGTAAGATCATACAGAGAAACATAAGTGAAACAAAAGTCACTGACGCAAGACCACCGTACCGGGCCTACCTAATTACACATGTTGCGTTGCTTCTAGCAATGACACCGCGTGGCAAGAACTTTTGCCAAGTGTAAAATACTATTCGGGATATTCTAGCCTTGACACTGAGTGACCACTGTCAATGTCATGTTAAAAAATAACTTTGCAAAATTGTAAAGCCAGTAAAGTTTGATATAAGACTAAATTTTACAACTTGTACCGATCCAAAAATAAAATAGTATTATGAAGCTGAGACGGCAATGTGTTAAATATAAGACATCAAGACCGCAAAAAACTTATAGTGCCTCTTTGAAACTATTTATTAATTACATTTCAAGTGTTTGTTAAAGAAAAACGTGATTTGGAAAATTCTTGTGAGATTTAAAAGCATAGATTAAACGAATGCCGTGAAGTTCATAAAGCGACATTAAAGATATAATTACTAATTTGATGTCATTAGTTATTAATGGGTTCCGGCTCTATCGGCTGTTTAATTATTTCACGTACAACGATTACCAGTTTATTTCTCAAATTTAAAAATATGAAAACAAAGCTACATTATTTAGTATAGTCTATTTATTTTAAGACATGATGGTCATCAATGACGGGATAACAGAAGAAGATAATATGCGTGTGACATTATGAAACACTGAGTTATCTTTTGAAGGTTTTAGATTCGAGATAGTTGTTAAAAATAAATCAAAAAGAAACAAATTTTTAAGAGTGAATTAATTAGGATAGGCATGTTACATTTTGATTTAACGAATTTGATTAGAGCCAATTAGTGTTTTTGAGGAAAAAGATGTAATGGGAATAGTGAAGATATAATGGGGACCAGAAAGAACATTTCGGTATTGTTTTTTGTTCATCTGCTTCAGGTAATTTCGATTAAAGCCATGGCCTCATTTACGACAAGGTAGAGTTTTCCGGTACCAAGGTCAGCTGGAAGCGTTGGGTCGTTGACAGCCAGAGGTCTGTTTGGCAGGCCCTCAACTTGGCACCGGCGCACCATCTCATGCCTATCTGCTTCGTCCAGTAATTCTGTTAATGTTTATTCCTCACTATTGGAGTTCTCTGATTGCTTCCGACGTTGTTTTGTTTAAAGACATCTGTGGTTAAAGCAATTACTGGTACACGATGCTTTCCAAAATCATGTGGGATTTTGTAGAATGAAAATTTTTCTTTGCTATTTGATGTTACTCCGAATATGTGTTACAAAGGTGACGGAGTGTAAACAACACTGCACGCGTTCTTTGACTGCGTTGAACGCTAGTTACTCTCGAGATCGTTTCGGGGCTTTTGAAGATACTTTTAACTGTTACGTTTACATTTGTTATCAAAACTTGAAAACCCTAAATGAGGACTTTCGGTTGCTTAACAACTTCTAAACGTGTTACCCGTTACTTGTATCTTCACAGAACCACAGTGAAAAGCGTGAGGTAATTTAATTCCACATTACACAATTAAAACAAGCCAATGTTAAGGACTATTAAACTATTATGATATGTACTTTATTTATACATGCTAATACCAATGCGTATTATTGTTCAAAAACTAAATCAAACAGAACTGACCGCAGAACTAAACCAGCCATTACAAATTAATCGCACATCACCACCCGTTTCGACAACCAACTGCAGTGATTACTTAACCATATAGACTGCATATTCGTTTGTGACATCAGCAACATGAAAAGCGGAACGTCTGAAAGCTTGCTTAATTAAACCTCGTAGACATTGTTGAACAATTAATATCCGAGAGTTGCTACGGATTTCTTCCAGGACTGGTAAAAGTATAATCCGTCAAGTTGCGTCAGATTTATTGAAGTGCTGATTAGCAGCTTACCCTTTTTTGCACATATTTTATCGCTTTAACTACAACTATAATATGCGTTAAAAAAAACGTTAACTTGACACATTGTTTTTTATATTAGCGGCACGGCGCTTTTTATCTAAGCGCAGCGCAATTGATTGCTCATTTTTTTGCCTTCTTTATGTGGTAACAAGTAATCTTCCATATTATCATCGCCAACAAATGTGTGTACAACAAATGGTGAGACAGCTAAGAGTAATTTTAGGTGTATATGTGAAATTAAATCCACGAATTTAACTCGGTTATTTTAACTACACGTGTTACGAAAAGCTGCATGGTCAGACGCTTAACTTGAAATATTAGGTATTCAACTAAGCGAAAGATTAGCACACACCCCGGACTTAGTCTCATGTGAAGATGGTAATCACTTTGCAGCTCCTACACCAAGTTTACTAGTTACATTGTATTAAAGACCGACTTTGGTGTGGAAGTTTAGGATTATAGCAACCTACATACTTAATAATTTATACTTATTAAGTGAGTCGAAAATATATTTGAGGAAAGTAATTTTTTAATCTACATATTATATAGGAAATATTTAATCAGATTTTTTTAAGCCAGAATACAACTCAACTCACCAATGTGCAAAAATATTATTGTTTCAAATCCTCACAAAGTCCAAACCACGGATAAAAGTATTGGATGAAATATATTTAGTGCTGTACCGAAGCATTCGGCATCTTTACTGTCGTCGTGAAAACACTTGAGCATTTCTTTCAGAATGCAATTAAACCTATGTACTCTCCGATGACTCGCCAAATGCGCTTTGTGCATTGTAATATAGATTTTACTTCAGTGTTTTTTGGGTGTCTTTTGCCTTGATAACCCCGGAATTTTTCACAGATTCTTTTTGGGTTTTAATTCAAATTCAAGCAATTTATTGCATACTCCCAATTTGCTAACGACTTCGTTCGCTTGTTTTAAATTTAGATTATCAATTCCAACTGCCGAACCTACAATATTCGGATATTCGGATTTCCATTAAAATTTTGGGGTAACGTTGTAACAGGAAAGTCGCTCAGTTTCTTGGTTTATGTAATATCCTTTGATTATACATTGTTATAGTATACCAAAGGTCATAGGGAGGCAAACAAAGCTATTCTCGAACTATGTATTAGAGCAGTGTCCCTGCCTTTGTCTTGCGGAAAAGCAAACTGTAGGATTAGCTCATCTATGATCCTTGTTTCATTATTTTTATTCTTGTTGCTCTTAATTCAGCCCTTATTTATTGCAATGCCATTATTTGCTTTCTTGTCAGTCACAATAATCCCGTTCTATTTTGTATTTTTTCCTCTTTTACTACAGTAAGGGTTTTGTCTACATTACGATACATTAATCTTTTAATAATATAAGAAGAGCGATGTAGACTATGTTCGTCTGTACGTTCTTAAACTTATATAAAATTAGTTTACTAAAAGCGAAAGATTAATTCAACCGAAGCGAAGGAAATCTATAAAACTTTGTTAGTAGCAATAAATTCGGTGGCAAATTGCAGATGTATCTCGACATCCTGGCTAAAGTTTTAATAAAAGTTCTGCCTGGTTGAATGATAATTGCACGTCTCGTAAAACTAATAATTTATAATACTTTTTATGCCATTCTCATGAGAACGATGAAATTTTCGACAATAATTATGACACTTCTGTTCAAATGAATTACAAAATGACGATGTTAAAAATAATTTCAGATAAATAGCTACATATATACATATACATATATGTATGTATAGTGGTAACTGTGTTCTAACTACTTCGAGATTTATTCAAACTCCTATTCCTTCTGGTCATCAAGTATTTTAAATTGACAAATAAATAAGGAAGTTAGTACGTTCTAAACCTATCAATATCGTGCACAAATTTACCGTTTATAAGTGTCATCTTTTTTTTAATATTACGATTTTTCAGTACATTTATCAAAAGATTTTGGTTTAACAATTTATGATCTCACTAAAGTAGATTGTAGAGGAACAAAAACAATAAACCACATACACCAATATCAACATTTCTAATGTGCAAGAAATGTAACATTTACTCATTAATTAGGAATGAAACAACCGGAATGTAATTCAAAAATTTGTTGCTAGATTTAGGTCCCGTCTCACATCTAGGTCGGAACTCGAAACCGATCTCAAATAACCTCATAGTGCTAAAAGCTGGTCGCGAAACTGACGGATCGAGAGAGGATTAGGGCGGCGAAATAAAAAATAACCGACAGCTTTCACACGAAAATATTCTACGCTAGCATTGAAAGACGAAAGAAAACTATAATTTAAAAAAATATAAGACATCGTTTACAATGCGAGACTTTTATTATTACGCTGAAAGAGGATAATAAAAATTTAAGGCAATAAATTTTTTTGTGAAGTGTCATATTCGGCCATTACGTAGCAGGCAGATTGTGTAATAATTTCAGTTTGACGAATTTGCTGACTGGATTTTAGGTATCATTATTTATCTTAACAAGTTTAATCACATTTGATGATACAAATTAAAGCAAATGTCTGAAAGAAACAACATGCAATAACAATTTATATGACAGTTCATTGCAAGAATTTTTCTATGTAATAATATTACCACAGAAACAATCACGATCAAAGTTAAGAATTAAACTTGCGATAAATAATCTTATTATAAACCACAGTCGCCTACACATGGCAGACACCAGGTTGACGGGCTGTTTACTAAACTCTGGTCTTTTAGTTTCAAGGAAGCAAAATTTTTCACTATTACATTGATTAATATCCATTGTAAAAATTAGACCAAACATTGATGGTTAAGTGCCATGGAAAACAATTCAATAAATATCAATAACTATGGGAAATACAAAACAAGAGACAGAATATAAGAAAGGTTATATAAGCAAAGAGGGAGTTGATGCTGTTGGCGCCTAATGGGGAAGAATAGAATCGATCTTCAGTTAATTGAACGACAGACGAAATGCTTTTCACTATCGTGAACTAAAAGTAACACTGTTATGGTTTTATACGTTGTATAAGCAACAAATAGTCCTTTAAATTTTCGATGACGAATTGTTACTGCGCAATATTATAAAGGTCTTTAACATTCTAATGTTAGACGTGGCTTCGTCCACAACCGACACTGACTTAATATAGTGTCCTATCTAGCTGTTTTCATACTTTAATATAAAAGTCACATCTTCGTTTGGTATAGCAGTTACCAAACTTCGTTCCTATCCAATCCTTTCTTTCATTAGATATTTATACTAACTGCGAATAGAGATACTCTGCAATGGTTCCATTGCAATATTAAGGTTTGTCTATAGTGTCGTTATAACATATATTTCGATGTATAGACGGTTGTAGAAATTGCTTTACATTTCAATAATTATATCGTTATATCGAAATATTCGTTCTAGTTTTATGTCTGTAACAATAGCTTTGAATTGGGAACCAATTATTCTGGTGAATATAAAAAAGGCCCTTAAATGATAAGGAAATAGAACATTCTTGTGGTGTAGACCACTATTATGTCATCATCTATAGCCAAAATAATGTCTCCTAATGACCCTATCGCAAAATCAAAGCTTATATTAAACCTTGACGATGATGGAGAAATTGAGTCAAATAAAGTTGATGTTTTTATTCATAGTTACAAAAGCAGCCAGCCTATAATCATAACTGACTTAAGTCATAAAGAATCGGTCTGATAAAGGGATGAGATTGGTGTAAAAATATCAAATTCGATTAGTTAATGAAATGATCTGAATTGCCTTTAAAAATTGAATAATAATCTTAAGAAAACATCCATGAAAATCACCAGTTCCTTATTCCAGTGGGAAGTATCAAACAAATGTTTCTAAGAGGCCTCAAACTTTTGTGTTTTTAACTCACAATGTATTCTCCATAATATGGAATCACTAATGTATCTTTGTTTAGCGGCGTCTCATACTAACAGCCAATAGTTCGGGATATCCCAACATTTGACCTACTAAAGTTTAACTTATTGTATAATTGACTAGTCAACAGTTCCGAGTTCCATATTTTAAAATTAAGAATCACATTTAGAACGCATGGATATTGAAAAAAATTTTAGTTCGTTAAGATTTGTATTCTGAAGTATATATGTAAGTATACAGTGACACTTCTTAGCGTGTCGATGACAAACACATTTTAAGTCCCTGAATGGTTTGAGAAACGGAGGGAGTCATCGTTTTATTGTCCTCTATGATGATAGAATACCTTCGAATTCTAATGGTGCCACTGTTGTGTGGTTAAATTAGCGTTGGTTAACACAACATCTTTGCCTCTACGAACGTCGTATATTAAATTATATATCGTCGTAAAATATCAACTTCATATATTTATTTGTGTATTTTTCAAAGGCTGAAACAACGAACATTTTCGCTATAGTCCGACAACTCCCCGGCCTTGTTCGTGAATAACCAAGAGGAATAATGAGAACCTTTTGGTTAAGTCGACTTTGTCAGTATCTTATGGTTAAAGGGATTTTTATTAGCCATCGGATACCCTGTTAGTCTTACGGGGTTACTATTTGAGTCTTCCGTGGATACGTGCCTTATTATCAAAGATATTAGGTATTTCGTCTCGCGGTGTGAAACAAATGAATTACTTGCTCGTAAAGTAAATTTAAACTTAAGTTCTGATGATATTACTCTGTTTTGCTACTGTTTTGTTATACTTCATAACTAATAATATAATAAGATTGAATAATCTTCCACCAATCAAAGTAGGTGTAATTAATTGGAAAATGACGACGATAAGAATTCTATAAATGACCTGTACAATAAAACACAATCTGTATTCAAAAATTACCTGCAAAATGTTATGTTATTTTTAATATCTTACGTCTATCACTTACCTTTCCATTTGAAGACCTCCATGGTTTCTTATGCCTGTACTCGTGTCTATAAAACTGTAAATTCTTAACTATTGCAACCGATATCTTCACTTCACAAATACATAACAATCAGGTTAAAAGTAATAAAACTTCTCTATCATAAATAAATTCGTGTAACTTTACGGTATATTTCAACTTTTTAATCTTAAAACCATCTAATTATTTTGCAACATAATGAAAAGAATCAACGGACAATCGACGGCTATATTCCGAATCTGTTTGCACGTATCTACTTCACTATCAATATTCGAGAAAATTCACGAAAAATTCAAATTCAAAACGCAATTCGCTAATGGACTTTCCTTTGCCTTTGGAATTCATGAAATTAAAAGAGAAGTTCAAAATAATAAAAAAAAAAAACAACATGGGGGTAACGTGCACAACATTCTTGCTGCAGGGAAGTGCATTCTGTACACATGCACATTTACAAAATTATGAAAGGAATTCTGACTAGAGAAATTAAAGTTTCTATGCCCCATTCAAATATGGAATCACGTTATGATACTTCTAAAGCGAATTACAAGCAGCCAGACAACCGACAGAAGTGCTTTTATTCCTCTAGTCAAAATTCGAACATTTAGATTAAAATACAGACACATGAAATTACTTGCGTGGACAGTTTCAATAAAGATTTACTGAATTAAGATTATTTATAAATAGAACTATTTTGAAATTGGAACACGTGTTTAAAGACATTTGATGACACATTTTACGGATTATAGAGAAAATATGTTTGAATAGTATACATATATCTCCAAGGTCACCGCAAGTAATTTCAAAAATACAGCTAATACAGTTGGATACAAGGATTAATATCAACATTAACAGTTAGTGAAAAACATTCAAACACCGAAAGTGGCAAGAAAGGTGATAGAAAGAGAAAAAAAACAACACGAGGGGGATAGAAAACATCGAGTATATTTTTTAAAACACCGATGCGTACGCGGACCGCTCAGCGACAGCCAACCGGGTATTTTTGGATTTTGTTTTGTTGAAAATAAACTATATTTGAGACTACAACATTTTTGGTAATACAATAACTTTTGTTTCACACTCAATGAAGGCAAATTCCAAAAATAATGTACTGCACGAATATTTTTTTTTATTTTTATCTGTCATACTAAGCGAAACAATAATGTACAGTGCGGGAACGCTTATCAATAAGCTCTCACACTTTTAAAGCATTAGTCGTATTTGTGTTTAGATTGAAATAAATTAGATTATATTTGAATTTAGAATTAATTTTTTTTACGGGAAAATATCTGTCAATGGAAATTTAACCTCGATTATAGTGGTCTGTTCCCAAAGCTGTTTCTAAGCTTTTTGTGCCCCGTTACGCAAAGTAAAGTACGCAAAATTGTTTTTTTCTGCTAATCTTTTGCGAACTGCAACCACCTTCGCGCAGAGGCCGAGCTATTGGATGTTTCAAAGAAACTTTCTGTATATTCCTTTTGTGTATCAATTTATATTATAACATTAATCCGCTCTATTAGTTTTATAAAAGCAATGAACTTGACAAACGGCATTATATTTAATGATTGTCATTTAATCATTACGTAAATTATCACTTTTAATAGCAATATTTTATACCTATATATATTATTTGACCATAAGCTTATAAATTTCAATTTTAACAATTTCTTTTTGATTTACGAATGCTTTTTTGAATGAAGAATTGTTATTGAAAAAAGAACTAGATAGTTAGGATTTGTTCCGCGCGTCTGACTCCGCTGGAGCAAAGCAAGAAGCACCAGAGCGTACCTGCAGCTTCTCAAGAAAACTTTTCACCTGCTACGTACGCGATTTTATAAAAACCTTTGTTTACATTTAAAGTTTATTTAAGCAGACTCTACATTTAAAATTCTTTCTTACATATTGCATGTTATTTTTTCTATAAAATATTTACACATTATTATCAATATTTTATTAAAGAAACGTTAACATATTTATGGCAATTGATACTGGTTACTTTATTTTTGCACTTTCTGAGTAATAGTGTCTATCGAGCATTTATCGGAAACAACCAAATCGATACCACGCTGCACCAGTACAAATCAATGAATCACATATCGTGTAAAAAAACCAGAAAATATATAATATTTAAGTCATGGAACGATCATAGAAGATAATTTATATCATAATTTAACTAGAAATCAATTCTTAATTCGGAGCGATTAAATGCGTCGTTATCCACAAGCATCAGCTAAAAATCTCTCTCCTTAGAAGTTTCTATAATACTCTTCAAACCGAAAGGCAACAATATGGATCTTAAAATCAGCCGTCTACAAATACTTCTCTTCAACTAGTCGAAGTATATGAAATAGGAGAAACAGAACACCTTTGCTGTGCCTCAAAGCACCAGCTGAGACGACGCAAGAGCGCCAGAGCGTAACGGCACTGTCAGCGAAATCTGTTCACCTGTAACCTGTTCTAGAACGTTCTATTTTCGTTTTACTGTAAAAACAATTTTACAGGTTCCTTAGAGTTCTGTTATAATTAAGTTATTGAAACTACTTTTATATGTAAAATTGGATGCGTAGAGTAGAAGATCGAGCTCAGTGGCGTGACATGGATAGGCTTATGCCCAGCAGTGGACGATGACGGGCTGCTAGTGTGTGTGTATATGTGTATCGTGGCATTATAAAATTATTTATATAAGAAAATAACGGTTTAGTATGAAATTGCATTATTTGAATATGATAAGAATATAGCTATAACTCATATACATATATATGTAGATACTTTTGGAGCTGAGAAATGACTGTCTCAAAATGAATCATTCGTAAGTTACTAGTGGTATCATTTTTATTCAATTTCTAACTAGCTCGTCCTTAGAAGCTCTAAAAACTTGTAAAAATGTCTTTCTTGCAGCCGCAAGAAATGTGGATTTTTGTGTGTGAATTTGTGAATAGCCATCCACAAAATATAGGGCCAATAATGCTTTTTTCGAAACAAATACAAAATATACCCTAATAAAATCATTTAAGACAACGCTAGAGTAAATGCGAAAGACAAAGGCGGAGTTTCCACACTTGAGAAATAGTCCGATCAATATACAAATCTAGACAATGTCATAACAACGGACCGCGCTTAATAAATATACAAAAATAAATATACATATCAAAGTAATATATTACACATACATGTTAATAATACAAATGGAGGAGAAGAAAGAAATGTACAACTTTAGTTATAATAGAAAACTATAAGAAGATGAATATCTGTTTAACACAGACAGAAGACGTCGTGGGTTATAGAATTAAATAATACGTTGTTTGAAAAAGATGTAGCCAATCGGTCATGAGAGAAACACGTGTATTTAGGACATCCCTTTAGTTCAAGAGGACAAGGCACTTATTGTAATGAATAGTACGTCGACGGAGAACGGAATATGAAACGGAATTAGACGCGCAGTCGTTGGAATTTCCCAAATAGGGTATAAACAGTGCAAGTTACGGACTAAATATAGTTACTATTCTCTTAACTAAATAACGGATGCAAGTATAAATAATTATAATCAGTTCTCTAACGCTATAGATATTTGGCACTTGGTGATCTCTGCATATCCAATACGGTACGGGTGTGATAATAGCAATAATGATAAATATGAATAAGGACTTAATTGAATGATAAAAACCAAGTTCAACTTTGTTAGAATTAGGAAGACAGAAGATTGGGGAAGTTATTTTCTTTTGTGTCGGTATGATATAATGGTATTAATTATGTAATAAAAAATATTTTGAACTCTACGAAGTAAAGTCATAAAACATTAGTAGCAATATAGTTTCTGTAGCATTGTGTGAACCCTAAGGCAGATATCAACGCGACATAATTCTTGATTAATAAACTAGATAATACTATTTTCAAATGTCACCAGCGATAAAAGCGCGAAATTAATTTAAACAATGAACCGAAGCCTTTCATTTATAGTAAGCTCAATAGACCTATTGAAGTTTGAACAACAAGAACGACTCAAGCCTACTTTACTATAGGTTTTTAAACTCTACTAGTTTTAGTGTAGCACAGAACAATATAAGCTCAGTGGAAGCTCAACCGATAGAGCTTTGTCTGGCCAGTAACGCAATGCGTACATCAGCGGAAAATGTAGAGTCATCCGTACCAGCGTAATAAAATTCTGATCTTAAATTGTTTTAGACTCTCCGTAGAGTTCAGTTTGCATCGTATAACAGTTATTTCCTTCATAAATATATAAATGTAGAGTATGAGTTATCAATTGTATGAGTTTAAATATACACTTTTTATTCGTTTTAATATATGTATATGTAATTTTTATCGATTAGAAAGCAAATAAATTAAAATAATTCATAGATCAATTTAAACTAAACTGCATCATTATAAATGGGGTACGTGATTTATGATAGAAGACATAAGTAATTTCACGATCATAATCTCATAACTTTACTAACAATTAAATTGAGAAGTACAATAAGCAAATACGCATATTGAAATTTAACTTTCGATGTATGTAGTTAGTACTACATTAGTATGTTAGTTTACTTACTATTGAATAACTCTACATGAGGAGAGTATGCAAGGAAATAGCTTAAATAACCGAATAGCGACTATTAAATTCCACGATTTACGTAGTGCGTTAAAGCGATCAGTGTTTCTTTTGAACATTAGGTAACAATCGTGTAACTTTGTCGACTATTAAGACCGATCGCGATCTAGCGGCGGCGACTCATATCTCCCCCAAATCGCTATTGGAGTATCGTGGCGTATGTTTCCGTATTCCCCCAGTTGTGCAGATACCCATGCTTCACAGCACAACGTGTATTAACGCCAATTGCAAAACCATTAGCAGATCAGTTAATTTAGAATCACGTTTCGTTCTTTTTTTTTTTCAGATATAACATAATCGCTATTTATTGTTACATTATAACAACAGATTCCTTACATAAAAGAAAAAGAGCATCGGATACTAATAATTTCTTTTAATTTCTTTCTTTTAATTTCTCTGTTCCTGCTGGACATGGCCGGCTACTTCACAAATGTTTTATCTATAAACCCACGTGCTATGTATAATAGAATTAATTTATCGTTCGTATGTATAATGAAAACGACTCTAATACTATTTGATAACGGAACGTTCGAAATCCTATAAAAGTGTTATGGCGCGGTTGGAATAGCGAATCTTTCAAGTGCAGATCGGCGATGGGCGGTACGGGCTGCGCCGTAGTACCTCTGCATTTCGCTTACTCACATCTTGTATCGATTTCACTTTAGCACATTCACAACAATTATTATTATTACATCATTACTATCATTGTTTTTTCCATTATCGTTATAATTACATGTCATTTCATATATTGTTGTATTCATTGCTAATCAATCTGTTTTTCGGCATGTAGCTACGCTACAATAATTTAACAATGTAATCGTCTCTACATTATATTAATTTTGAAGTACATATTGTTACTTTGTTCATGTAATAATAAGGTACATTTTAACGAAATGTATTATCCCATTTTAATTAAGCAAGAATTAATACATTGTAATATAATTAAAAATATTCAAATACTCAGATTATTCCCGATCGAGTCTATTGCAGAGATTACAAGAAAAACAACTTAAGTACAACAGTTTCCCTAAAAAAATTATGAGTATTTAATCAGTCGTTTGTTTTTTGGGTATATTTATAATATGCATAATCTGCAATATTATACACTTCCGGTTTAAATTATAACAATTTTAGTAGGCTATTAAAGTTATCAGCAGGTCCAAGTTAGTTTCTATTGTATCTTCCATTAAATTACACAATATTAATGTAGACATCCGGTTATCGAAGGAAGAGCCAATCTGTTAATTTTTATTTTATTATTTAAAAGTTATATCATTGATTTTGACAGGTTCACCAAATCTCAGTTGTTACTTCGATATAAAAAGTTTCACAAATTGACTGCGCAGGAGCATGTAAGAGCAAGAACATTCAAGTCTTAAGTTTAGTCGTAAGTTTAGTTAATATTTAATGACAAATTAAGAACATAGATAAAAAACAATTTTTATGTGACAACTAAGCAATATAAATTATAGTCTATAGGCTTTTAAGAACGACTTTATATTATTTCAGAGAGTTTATAATAATGTAAATATAAACTTGCTCTTATAATCATCTCTACATTAGCTAGAGCATACTAAATATAGTAATAACTCACAAGAACCATATGAAAAAAAGATAATAAAATCGAGTGTCGAAAAGGCTTGAATCGATACAACGCGTTGTTTCATTATTAATTTAGCAACCCTTGCAGTGCAATTTCAAAGGGTTAGGGTGGAAAGGGGTAATTTTAAAACGAAATGTCCGACCCCTTTGTTTCACAAGGGCTTGTAAATGTAATGAATGTATGAATGTGATTTGTATCTCTATTTTCTTTTAACCTAACACTAT
>DWMF01000451.1:0-14734 GCA_018244815.1 Parelbella polyzona | reverse complement strand
ATGTCTTCTACCAATAGAGCCCCGGTTGAATTCCCATGACTGGCCTGCAGTGATAGTTTACAGTCGCGCCTTTTCTACGCTCTTTTGCTATTATATGTAAAAAATCAGCGACGTTCTTCACGACCAATACAGCTAAACTTCGAGTTCTAAATATATTAAAAAAGTGGTTTAATTATTAAACTTGTGATTGAAATTGAATGCAACTATTATTACACTTAGGTAATTAGTCACGTAACAATAAATGTACATAGTTCTGTCTCCGATAATTTGGCTAATGAATGCGTAGGCGTTTTAAAGTTGTAAAACGGTATCACTTTCACTCTACTAAAACGCTGGCAGGGACTTGGATTAGGCGAATAAAATAAAGTCTCAAATCCTCGCACAGATGTCCGCAACTTTGGTAATAACAGTGAACGCGTAGAGAGCGGGCAAGTTTCCGCAGTGAACAACTTTCGTTGTCTCATCCTCGGGGGCTCGCGACGGTCTCCTGATTGGATTAATATAGTGTAACAACCTATTTTACATTCGTTACAGCTTGTTTCTTGAAAATGTTTATCTCTTTTATTCGCTATTGAACTCAAACTCCCATCTCCAGCGTGGCGATTATGGACAAAACCACTCATATTTCCAAAAATAAAGAAATTTACGTGAGGATTATGGCTGAAAATCGCTCAGGGTTATGTCCAGCAGTGGACCGAGGCAGGTTCATCAACCAGTGTAATGTGTGGTCATGAGCAACCAGACTCACCTGTGCTGCAGTATCTACTTAAATATATTTCATAGTACTGTTGAATATCTAAGATTCAATTTTCTTGAAGCCAAACGAATAGCAATAACCATTTCTGTATTGTTCAGCATTGCCTTGTTGGTAAAAAGGAGCGCCATTCAAAATCCTATTATTTTTTGTAACTTTATTGAATTTCAGTGCTACTTAACACTAAGATTACTTTGCAAGTGCTTTTGTTAAAATAGTTTAAATGTTCTTTAGCGAGTTTTGATCTTTAATCCTGAATTACTTCAGTACATGCAACGGTTCCAGAAACTAATCTTAAAATACTCAGAATAATATCACAACCAAACCGATGTAGTATGTCGAATCATTATTTTGATCAAATTATAATATTTCTTTCTACTACATTATTATGCATTCTGACATCATAAAATGTTTTATAAATAATAGTCTCAATGGATACAAACAGCCGTTATCGCTACAGCAGATAATTTGTTAGTTACGTTAATAAATATTTTAGTAATTAAATTATTACATTACCTATAATAAATACGTAAGAAATAGATGTAAGAGGAATAACGTTCAATGTATCAAACCGTACAATTAAATCGCTAACCTCTCTCTACTGGTATGAATGCCTGAAAGTCTGCGATATGATTTATTGCCTGTTACTTAATCAATAAAAATTGGGACTTATGAAACCTATTCATATGGATTGGTCGTTCCCGGGAGCAGGTCGCAACGCGTCATGCTCAATTTTACAGATCGTATCGTATACTAGCAATTAACAACTTTTACTTACCAAAACTACATTTTAGTTTACTTTTTTAGATAATAATTGGTTACCAAAAATGTAACTTACTATTGACACTGTCTATTATATATTCATGCCTGGTTCCTTACAGGGTAGATAGAGAGCACCGAGGGCCAGATATGTAATCTATTCGTAGAGACTTGACATGCTTTCACCACATTCGTAACTCCCTTCGTACATACAGACAGATTTCTGAGATTGTGACTTAGGTCAGATACTGGTTGGTCGAACCATCAACCAGTATCTCACCTAAGACATTATTATGTAATTTAACATGAAATGTGTTTTATGTTTGGAAATCAAACCCCGAATTGTAACAATCACTTCAGTTCAGCGTGCTAATACCTACATACGGATATTTGAGCCAACGGATTAAACAAGATTGCACTAGTCTCCCGGGTGTAATAAACGCTAAGGATATAATCGGATAAATCGGATAAATGGACTGTTCTTAACGGTCAGGTTATTTGGGTCACGGATAATACGGGTGTTATTAATACTTACGTACTAAAATGGAACGTCGAACATTGCTATGACTAAGCATTGAAGCACTGCTTTTGTGGATGACCATCCATTAAATATTATTGAATTATTAAATTGGATGACAAACATTTGTCTTACTTGGAATATGATCGGGCAGTTCTAACTTACATGAATAGGACTAAAGAGTTGTTTCAGACAATATAATTTAAAACAGCAGATCAATAATGATGAGATTGGAATTGTATTTATTCGATTCTTGAATTTAGGTACTAATAATAGCAAGTTCATAAAGAATTGAGGCTCTACTGATTTAAATATAGCTTTATACGTTGTATTGAGATTAAATTTCAAATCAGTTTTGAATAGGTCAAACAATTTGATAGTTAATTAAAAAGCTTGTCCGGATACTTAATTATGATGTAAGAAGGTCAATCCGACGAATACGGGTTCGATAACTAAATCTATGCAATAACTGTGGTTAATAAGTAGTTTCCTCAATTTTAGTGATAATACTAATTGAATTAAACTCGATATATACATATAATGATAATAAAATTAGAGAAAGAACCAAATAGTTCTGTTAATCCAAAAGAATAGAATTTTTAACATTTCTAAGAAGGCAAGAAACAAAACATAAAAACTTATCCTAATCAGCAAGTGTCATAATCATAAACCATTGTGTTATTCCACTGTAGGACACGGATTCCTTTTCAGAATGAAAAGCACGTTGGCTTGGTTGTTAAAAAAATTCCAAGTGTATTCAGTCTCACTACACTAATATCATTATGTCACGGTTGATAACGTACGTAGGACGTTAACGTTCCCGGCTGTTATCATGGGAGCACAGTCGTAAAGACAACTCTCCAGTTACTTCCTTTGCTAATAATACTGGCGTGAAAATCATGTATTTTATCTTAGTTACAGTCATCGTCATTATTAACCCCTGTTATCGTTGAGATAAGAGTACTACATTCGTATTCTTCGTGGTAGTGTACATTAGGTTAGGTTAGGTTAGGCTAGGCTAGGTTAGGTTAGGTTACTGTGCCTACTGCTTCGAGGATTATAGGTGTGATGTTATGTTATCGATCACATATCGTGTACATATCTTAGGAATTTAAAGGGTTAAAAGACCAAAGTTGATCCTGATCAGTTGTCCGTTGGTACATATCTATACACATCATTATAGAGAATTTTAAGCCGTGAGTTTCTTTTGATAGTATACATTGGTATAGAGTTTTAGAGAACCCCGCGTCGAATCCTCAGCAGCGCAACATCGCTGGAATCAGTTGGAGCTTATTAAATCATGATGAAGAACCTCGTCTAGGTTTAAAACTAGTGGGGCCTTCCCTAAAAACATAATTCAGTTAGACCCGTACATTTACAATCATAATATGTATGTACCGTACTAAAACAGTAAATAACATAATTACATATTATCTATGTAAACATATATGTTTATGCTCTTAGTCGCAGCTCAAATCTTTAAAGACAAACAAGCACACGACAGTAGACATTTATCTTATTTATAATCAACTATATTTGGTAGAAAGTAAATAGATGGTAGATACTTATTTATACTCCCACCATTTCGTATGTAATGATAAATAATAAACGATTCTGTGCCTGTGTATGTATCTCGTACATCAATGTACGAAAGACCGTTCGAATATCGATTATCAAATAAATAATCAATACCTGCGTCAGTCCGTGATGGTTTTCGTTTATTATAAGTGATGTAATTTAAGTCGTCTAATATTGAAATAAAAATGTGTGGAAAAAATTATACCAAATATTTATAATAATAGTACTTAATATAAATAACATAAGTTTTGTTATATCTTTACAAAACCCAAAGCATAAACCATATTTTATCATAATATTCCTAAGGTAAATGCTATTATAATTTATGTGTCTGAAAACTTTACGGTTAATGCCTACGTTACCTTTATTTGAGCTCCCAATAGGTAGAAATAATATTTTGCGTATGGAAATTTTGGTTGTTAAAACTGTTATTGCAAAATAATTTCTAAGCGTCCTTTTTTGTAATGCTTATGATTTATTATTTTAAAAAGTTCGAAATAACTATCATAAGAAAATGTAAATAAATAATAAAACATTTTTTGGAGCAAGTTTTAGAACGGAAAGCCTGCCAATTTAATGCTACATGTTTAATGCTACATTCAAAGTTGTTAAGAGATTAAACGCTTGTTATATACATAATTATAACATAACCGCTAATGTTAAAGAAATGGATATGTAGGTAAATAGATTCATACGAAACGCAATCGATTAAGTAAGCTCTCATGACTATTTCTTCAGACAAATATATTTAAAAAAACAAATGACACTCTAATCAGCATTTCATACTTCATTCACGTTACGCCATTCGCGAAGTGACTTTCATAACTATTGATTTATGGAAATAATAATGGTGATTGATGTCGACAAACCAATGTCAGGTCAAAGATTAATTCTCCGCAGATGGTCGCCCAACTCGAAAACTGTACACCTGACAAGGGACACGGCAGAACAAGACAAATGATGGGCCTTGTTACGACATGGCCTCGCGAATTCGTTACCATTTACATAATATAAAACATCGTTTTGACTGTTGTTGCGAAAGCAATCATTATAATTTTTCGTATCTAAATGTAGTTCTTCGTCATTTAAAAACTTCTGTTAAATTAAATAAAATGTTTTAATTCTCTTTAACTTAGAATAGGTACACGTACCAAACTAGAGACTGAAACGATTAAAAATTAAAGATAAAATTAAAATTTCATTGTACCTACTCACATTTTTATTCATTAAGTAAACTTAAAACACGTAAAATGCGTAGGTATTATTGTATAT
This sequence comes from Parelbella polyzona, assembly GCA_018244815.1. Classification (NCBI taxonomy): domain Eukaryota; kingdom Metazoa; phylum Arthropoda; class Insecta; order Lepidoptera; family Hesperiidae; genus Parelbella; species Parelbella polyzona. The sequence continues at coordinate 9,854 of DWMF01000451.1, read as the reverse complement.
AAAAATATAATTCTATACATTGTCGTATTCTGTCGTGCACTACCACACACAGTAAGTGTCTACTACCTCTTGTTTCTCACTACAAGACGAGCTACATATTCGAAGAACACCAATCAACTAGCTCCCATAAAAGCCTCGAATTTATCCATCCGTTTATCTTGCCAAAAAATTATAGTTTAATAAATTCGAATTTTTGTTCACAATGTAGCATTCATTTAAGTCAAAGAAACTATACTATTTAATTTGATATAATTTCTCTTTATAATTATTTATCAAATTCAAGTTCGGAAAATAAGGTGCAAACTTAAAGTTTTACGTTTTAAGTTAAAGATAAGCGCTCAAGTGTAATGAACGCGGCAAACTGCCCGGAACGTAGCGACACTTCAAGCGGCTGACTCTCGTAAAGCGGCCATTTTACTTACACAATGACGACATAAAATTTAAAAACGTTATCTTCGTTATACTTGTCAGTGTTGATTAAAAATTATCTACCTTCATTTGAATATGTGTGATCAGTTTGTAGATCATAAATTTTATCCTTTACTTGCATAAAAATATTTATGTGGTACAAAAACAGAACATTACATTTAAAGTAGTCATAGAATGTACAAAAATACTATAACGTTTTGGGGTATTAAAAGGTTAGGTGCAAAACTGTGTAACAAATTATTTAAAATTAATTTGAAACTCATAAAGATCTTGAAATATTCTATAAATTAAATATGCCGTACATATCCAATAGTACCCGACCAGGTCCTCTCGATCGGCAGTCGCATTTGCAACCACTCTATCAACGTGGCAGTCGATGGTGATATATAATAATATAATAAATAAAAACTGCTCCAGATGTTTATAAGTAAAAATGTTGTATAATCAAGTTACTGACTTTATATAGCTTATATTTACAGAAACAAACAGAAAAGGACATACCCGTTACCTCCATACGTTTAGTTAGTGATAACCGATGTATACTGAATTAGATATTTATGTCACAATTGATATTAGTACTCCCTTTTGTACGGTATTATACATCAGGGAAAGATGTAGGCGTACATGCCCGTAACCGCGCGAAAAACACATTAGAATCGTATATTGTCATTTTGTACAAAAATATTGGTCTGAAAGTAAATACCTTCTATTAATGCTTTACAAAACATATCTACTTGATATATAATCATATAAATGTGCAGTGACTTCATTTATTTGTCTTTATTTATTTGTGTTGTAAACGAAACGTAAAAGACATTTTATATACATAATATAAGTTCTTATTTATTTTTTATGTACAATAAATACCTAATTAAGATACAGAAAAATCCTGTTTAAAATAAATACAAATTTGTTCATTTTAACTAAATCGTTATACGTACCTACCTCTCCTCGATAGAAATAAAATTTTGCTAGTAATCTGGCTGATCAATGATACAATCACATTTTATTTAGCTACTTTGTACATCACGAAGTCGTGCAAATATAACTAATTGATACACATTTTAAAGGTATGCACACAGCACACATCTGGCAACCATACTTATGTAATTTCAGCGTAACATCTGCATGATTGTGACATTATGACAGCATCTCGCGGCACTACACTCGAGTTAGGAAACACATGTGCCCACGAGCATTACAACTACACACAACTAGCTTGATATCATTTTAAACGAAAAATGAAATTCCCTCACCAAATATCTGTATGCAACGAACAACGTCACAACGCTCGTGTTAAAATGGAATAATGTTTTTCGATTGGAAATGTTGATTCAACATGTTGTGTAGAAACGTGTACCACTTTTCATTTTTCTAACCTACAAGTAGACGAGTAATACTGCAGTGGACTTGATATTGTCGGACGTAAATGATATATCAGTGACAAAGCTACTTGTAGATATGCATAATAATATATTGTATAATATTCCTGTGCTTGAAATCAATCCAAATATTGTCATTCTTCACGTCCTTGGGTGGAAATGTTGTACTGTAAGCATTACATAACACAAGTACGTATGTATATAACTATGTAATAAGTAATGAAGGAACTAGGTTAGCGAATTAGGCTTGGCCTGTAATGCTAGTCTTAAGTTATGTTACTAAATAAATAAATAAATAAATTATTTTTGGGCACAAAATATCGAAATAGGAAACTATGTCCTTTTTTAAAATTGTTGTATTCATAGGTAAGGCTAGGTTAGGACAAATTAATAGTACGTTACCGTACAGTAGGTTAGTTAGCATTCAGTAGCATAAATTCAAAGTTATCAAAGTCAAATTCAAAGTTATCGTATTCAAAGACTACAGTCAGATCGTATTCTTAAAGCACTCATACGGCTTCGCACAAAAGAAACACAAGAAATTATGACACTGACATTGTTTCCATTAAAAGTTGGGCTTGCGTTCAGACATTATTAGAAACGAGCGCTTATGTGGCGCTGGTGATTTTATCGATTCAGCGCCAATCGATAGTTTCGTGACGAAAAAATACTCACATCTAAACTTTTTAAAATCCCCAAAATTCAACCATGCGAAGTGACGTATTTTCTTGTACTTTTTTTGTTATTATAAAGTATAGAGTACATTTATTTGAAATAACGTACAATACTTTATAACAAAGTACGGGAGGCAACGCTGCCCCTTACCCACCCATGTGTCGGTCTAGCATTATGAAGGATTAACATGGGAGTTTTAATTTCAAAGGAAAAACATTAAACCAATAAAATCAAATGTAGTTTATTTAATTGTGAATTCTTTACGATCAACAAGAAAATCGTGGATCCATTACACGTTCTAAGAAAGAAAGTCTTCCCTAATTTCTCCAATGTGTTACTATTACCTGATGTTCTGTTTTCAACATACATGTAGACAAACATACAACATATTACATACTAATGTCAAATAAATCCTTGAATAAAAAAACGACTTACAAAAATATTATTATCACGTAAAGTAGCGCTACATCACAGTCATTGCTTTATTGTATGGTATTCTGCATTCGTTTAAATATCTGTCAATGTCTAGCAATATTTTTAATACGCACCTCTTACATGTACTGTAACATTTAATATAATACTTAGTTTATATACTTAAATAAAATCCTTCATCTGTAATTTAAATGTTCACTAACTAATATTGAGAAATTTGGAAATCAAATTACCCTACACCAATATAGTTTTAATAATTTCTTAGTAATTTCTTATCCTCTTTGAACAATTCAAAACATTATTTATATAAATCTTTTATTTAATTATTTCTGTTACACGGACATGTTCGTCTTACAAAATATTTTTTGAATAAAGATTCGTAATATTATTGTACTTTAATTATTATTTGCTTATACATATTTCCCAAAACGTCGCCAACAAAAAAAATATTGATCAAAAACAGTAGTAGAAGTTACCTCATTTAAAAATACTACAGGAACTGTTCGAAATCCAGAATTCGAACATTCAAATGGAGACAAAGAAGGAGAATGCGTTTCAATAATTGTGCGAGTGACACGCTAAATTAAAAAAATATACCTGTCAAATACATGGTAGAAATGGCGGGAAAGGTGAAAAATACGGTAAGTTGACGTAATTAAAGAATATTACTTTTTCTAAATTAATGTCAGTCTAAGTTAAAGATTAGGATGGTTACTCATATTATCTACAAATATTTGTTTAGTGTACTTGTGATTTAATACAAATAAAAAGACAGACCACAGCTCTGGTCTCGCAGTACGAATCCCAAATAGTGTTTTACTCCTCCTGAACCTGAATGTTTACGGGTTTGAGCAACCATTTAAGACTCAAAAAATTCTCGTAACCTACATTTCATAGAGAAAAATAATTGGCAAGAGTATCGTAGTTCTGCTTTTTGTTTAATAAAATGCATTAAAAGGTGCAATATTTACGGCAGTGTAATTGTAGGTATAATTTTAAAATCACTATTAATAATAATAACATTTTCTTACATTAATTCTTATCACATATCAATAAAGCTATTACTATTAATATTAACAACTGTAGCCTAGCAGTACTGTTACATATAACCTCAGTGGCGACTGGTATTGGATTTTAAAATTTTACGAGTATTCTTGCAGCACTGAAGTGGCCTTTAGATGAAATATAAATAATTTCCATAAATTTGAATTTTTGTTTGGCAAAATTATAATACGATTATTTAGCGGTACCTGTAGGAAATTTAATTATAGTAGTATCACAAATGTTAATAATCTTTCGAATTATTTATGTTTTTTTAATATATATAAAAAAATTGCTACCTTTTCTTCATACAATTTATAATTTTGATTGCTTATATTATTTCACGTATACATATATACTTAACCTTTCACCATACATTACCAAAACCTGCCAATAAATCATTACATGTTCTACGTCACCATGCCATTGCTCAAGGTCTATTGAAACTTGATTACCAGCTAATGTATGTAAAACTAAACTTTATACATAGTTATTTACCATGAGATTCTATTGCACTCGATACACAAACACGTATCTCAGAAACTGGCCTCCTTATGAATGCAGTACAAAATCTGGACGATATGAAAATGATTACAAATAGAACACTAGACGTCTGGTTTGGTATTTGCTGTATTTACATTAAACTTGTAATTAGTTTTACAAGGTATGGCTTTTTATATTATGTCATTATAAACAATAAAAAATATACGTCATATTTGAGCTCTTTATCATTATAAATTACATACAATTACCATTTACTCTTTAACCTAATTTTTAATATTATGTACGAGCACATAATTACTACGAATGCGTTCGCGAACAAAGCTAACACAACTATGGAGTATCTGTCACTCATCATGTCACTGTCCTTTCGAAACTGACTGGGGTAAATATAATGGCAGTATATCTCGTTGCATGGCAATTTTTCCCGGTCCATCCCAAATATGGAAATCACCAGACCCGTCAAGCCGTGCTTGAGGAATGATACGTGAAAAAGCCACTTGAAGAAGAACGGAGCGTCGCAGTAGCGAAGGAAGAATCCGGAGAACACGGTGAATGGCATTATGAAGAACGGCCCAAATACTACTCCGTTCTGAAATTGCAAAATAAAAAAGATTACACTACAGTCTTTAGAGATAATTTTATAATTACACAATTCGTATGTAGAATTGTGGATAGTTAAATTTATACGCACCTTGACATTGAACATGGAACCGTTCAGAAGTCCTATGCAAAGAGCGACGTAGGAGACCAGCAACAGCGTGCAGCAGTAGAGAGAGAATCTTACATAGTCGACGGGTTGGCCCGTCAACCAATATGTGATGCAGCCGAATGATACTGTGCAGAGGGTCTGTATGGGTATCGCAGCAAAAAGAGTCGATGCGTAGTATGCGCCCGCTGAGTACCATTGGTTGAAGTGTTCCCGACGGACAATGGGAATTTGTTCTGGAACTGGTTTAACAAAAATAATAAATACAAGGAATGATATTGCAAAGTTTTATATTTTACATTTTTAGTCAAATGACACTATGATACACTCTCTACACGCTATCGAAAACGTTGTTTTATTTATGACAAACTTTCAGTTTGTCCCGCCTATGTATATAGCACGTTTTAAGCAAATATGACCCTGGAATAAGATTATCCATACAATCTCTTTCATGCTTTTTATATTACAATAAGACATATATACATTATATAAGTTATACTTACACCTAATAGAGATTCCACTAAAAGCAGTGAACATGAGGAACATAAGACTAAAGTACAGGAAGTTGTAGTTATCTCTGACGTATTTGGCGTTTTCACCAATGTTATAGAACAGGAATCCGACGAACAAAGCCATTGAACAGTGAATTCCCAGTATCGTGAGAGTGAAGGACGGATCTCGCCAAGTCGTCTGTGAAATGAAGACATTGTGATAATGGTGGAATTAAAAATATGTGCGTTCGTACGTATTGTACTAGTAAGATCTAAGCTTTATCATCTTCCGTCTAAGTCTACTGCTAGACACAGGACTCCCCTGAGGGCTTGTTGCCAACAAAAAAAATCATCATGTCCATAATCCCCACGCTGGGCCATCGGATTGGGAATAGCAACACATAGCTTCTCAAATCGCCTACGTTGCTGCCCACGAGCCGCAAGCGTAATGTTTCAGTTTTCTTATAAGTATGTTCTTATTATTAACTTTGAAAAATTGCGTTAACCTTAAAGCACAACTAAAGCTTGCCTAAACTTGTCAGCTCAAAGAAAATTTAGTCAATTACTGATGAGCGAAAACCTGAAAATGTTGCCGTCAGTAAAACAACATAAAATCAGCATTAAGCCTAAGCTGTTTTTATGAAAATTAATTGATACAGCTTGTAAATGATATGTTTTTCGACTCAATTCTTCAAAACAAGGAAGGGTGCTGTAAAACTTAATTAAATTTGAGTACGTACTTTGCATGGTGATTAAAACTTTATGTTGATGTTAGATGATAAAACAAAAAATCTCACGATAATGTTAACGAATTCAGCGAACAACTCGAATATATTTCTGTATTATGGATTAGTTAACGAAATAATCTACCTAATTCTTGTATACTTCCAAAAATATTAAATAAACCAAAAAAGGATAAAGTAATCGGAAAACGCATTAAATATTCTCCAAAACATGTATCCACACATAATCTTCACAGCACTGCATAACATTAGCTTATAGATAATAGATATGAATGAATAACGAACGTACCAATAGTGCTCTTCTGGTTAGAATCGTGAACTGTTTCCACGACGATGTTGGGTATGTGCTCTTAAGGGCTAAAAGAATTTTACTGGTCGGATCCTCTTTGGGTGGCGGCAATGTTGTCAAATAGACTTCATCGCTCTTACTTAATTTAAATTTTTCTGAAGCAACATACAAAAATTGGAAGGGTAATTAAATGAATAAAATTAATAGAAAAGGTTTTTTGGGAGTAGAGCAAGAGGGCTTTAATAATGTTGATGATTCGAGCTATCGTATCAGCTTACAGGTTAAATATAATATCAGTTACAGATTTAATGCGTAATTCTCGAGAGCTATGATGAAACGACAGAATGCAAGTGCCTTGTTATTAGAAGCAAAATATGCTTAAGCGCTAATGCTTTCGCAGTTCTACTCCGAATAAATAACTTTCCAGTTCTTTACTATGTATTTTTCTTGTGTATCCTGTAATTAGTCAACACAGATTAGGACATTTGACAAAGATCTGTTCCATTGTCCAACAAGTATTGTTTTAAGTTCACATTATTTTTCGCTGGTCTTTAGTTTCATAGTATATAACGATGAATAGGGACAAGATGAACGAGCAATTATGCAGACTAGTTCTGAACACGATAAGATTTAAAACGTAACAGCTGACCATTAGGAGCTGAAGAATCCTTAAAAGCCATAGAAATATGAGGAACCAATTTTGCAAATTCATGCAAATGCAAAAACTTGATAAAACTCCTGATGTCCGCATACCCATTTTAATATGTCACTAACAATAAATAAAGTAGCATTGCTAGACATATAAAGATATGTTTAGTCATTACTAGTACATAAATAAAGTAGTGATGTTTAACCAGAAATTGGTTTCCGAACACAGTGCTATAGATCTGCACTAGGTATGTAATCATTTTATTCATCGTTTGCCTTAGATATACATACATATTTAATAAAGGAATCTTACTTATCACCTTTATCATTGGAGATATCAGATTAAAAGAAGATACCCTCTTTAGCAACTGCAGGTTGGAACCATTAGTATCGATAACCAATAATTTATTTATGTTACGACATCTTTCTGAATTCTCTGTCGAATCTGTTTCTAGTGAAATTATTTCAAAATATTCATTACTCTCAATTAGATGCAAGTGAATGGGATACAAACCTAATATATTGCTATCAGTCTCATTACATATGTTGTTTATCCAGCGACGGCTGCGGCCATTTTCTGAACATTCTACTAGTCGAAGCTCATTCTCTAAGCATATTTCCATAACTGAAACAATATTCCACAAGAACACGTAAGTATTATTAGATTAGGTAAATAAGTGTATCATATATATAAAAATAAATATTACAGTAACACAAAGCGACTTGAAATAACTTTAATATTATAAGAATCAGATTAAATCGATGGTTTTGACAGTGTACGTCTGTAGCCTATGTATTGAGGCAGAGTGACTATATTTTTTAAAGGATGTAATAACGAGTTGGAAAAAGAATAAGAAAGCATTTTCCTCCCACATTCTAGGGTGAAATAAATACTATTTTTACCTCAATAACGTAATTCCTGAAGTAATTTTAATCCGTTGTGTTGTTAGTTGAGGAAAAAACACGAAAATTGATAATTTTATCAAAACACGTCTTAATTTTACGATAGCAGAGCATGCACGTTATATTCAAATTTGTTTGTGTCATCCTGTTATTGGCGGCAATTAATTACCATTTAAATGAAAAATAATAACAATTTCGCAATGTAAAAATATTTGTTCCTATATGATTGCGGATGTTTTTCATTTTATGCATTGTCGGTGAGCGGATTACACATGAGTTTAATAGGCATGAATTCTTTTAATTAAATTATTACATTATATTAAAAAACAAATGTTTTTCTATTATTACTCTTTACGAATTTCGAAAAGGTCACATTTTTTAATCAATGTAAGAATTGATCATGGATAAACATATCAACTACTATTATTATATTATACATATTAATATGTTTATATATTATAATACATGCACATCACGTCATTTCTGAGTATTCTGCAAATAGAACGCTGTGAGGACTTAATACAAAAGGAAACCATGAATGAATAAAGAACTTACAAAAATCTACAGGGTTGTGGTAGGGTGGGCACACCAGGTTCATCTGCTCCAGGTACGGCAGCAGTAGCGGCACGGAGCCCATGTACGCGCACTTCCCCCCCACCACCGCATACAGTCTGTCCACCATCGTGAGCAGTCCCGCCGATGGCTGGTGCATGGTGATCACAACCGTTCTCCCTTGGCGTGCCAGCAAGTGTAATAGGTACACCAACTGTTTTGATATCGAGATGTCAAGCCCACTGAAAGGAAAATTGAATTAGTTTTCAAGTGAAAGATTTTTTCAATTGAAAATGCAAGTTTTAACAGATTTTTTTGGTAATAATAATTTGAACGGTGTATAGTTGAATTTGTTTCCATTCTATATAGTAATCTGATTATTTAATGTGCTTATAAAGTAAAAACTGCCACGGATATGTTACTAAGTATATTTTCCGTTTAGAATAAAAATATGGAAAATAAGGTGCTGTAACTTTGTGATTTGTTTTATAGACAGATGCACTAATATTGCTATCATATAAAGTTGAGGCGTTAGTTAATATTTTTCTTATAAACTTTCACATTTGTAATACATATACTTTTGAAAACTGTTCAAGTAAAAGTGGTCCCCAATGGGTCACAATTTTTTTCTTATCAATACCGAAAAATTTCCATTCTAATTAAATAATAAATAAAAATACTAACAAAGTTATTTTCTTAGAAATAGCTTCGTGAATTCAAAAATGGAAAATTTGTTTATACAGTACATACGTATAGTATAAACAGAACTTTCATAAACGCATCAAATGATTGCAAAGCAGTGGTAGCTTAGTGGTTAAGAATTCAGCCTCTCACTCCAGGGGCGCTGGGTTCAAATCCCATGGCGCGCACCTCTTTATAAAAGTGCGTTTTAAGTTTAAATATCACTTGCTAACGGTGAATGAAAACATCGTGAGGAAACCTGCACACCTTAGAATGTATAAAAAAAAAAAAAAAAAAAAAATTCTGAGGTGTGTGAAGTCTGCCAACCCGCACTTGGCCAGCGTGGCAGACTATGGCCTTAACCCTCTCAATATGAGA
>DWMF01000450.1:0-14745 GCA_018244815.1 Parelbella polyzona | reverse complement strand
TGTCAGAGTGTATACTCATATTCACTCTGCTCTTTACTGAGGCCATTCTATCCCATATCTCCGCATTACTTGCGGAACAGTTTAAATACCTACATGTGGCTCATGGCAATGGCCGTTCCTTGCGTTCTAATACAAACCTGACCTTGCGAACTCCTGTCTACAAACAAATAATTAATTTGAGATTTTTTTTCTGTTCTTGCCGTTTCGCTATGAACTCTTTCCCCTTGTCAATCAAACAGGCTGACTCTCTGAGTTCCTTTAAATGACAACCATCTTTACTTACATTGCCGTATTCTTTGATAAGATTTGGCGAATGTGTAAAGCTACAATTTTGCATGCCCTGTCCACTTTATTTTCTTTTCTTTTAATAAGCTCTTTCCAGGAAAGGTTGTCTGAGAGAGATCGCGTTGTTAGCAATAAGACCGCTCGCCCTTTATCCTTACAGAATTTTGTTATTCTTTTATGTAGTATACAATAAAGTGTTTTGTATTGTATTGTATTTTATTGCATTCTATACAAATCTCTACTTTGTGCTACTATTTAGCCACAGACAATTGTGTCTGACATTGACAGAATAAACGTAAACAACGAGGGTTTAATTTAAATAATTGTAAAACTTAGAAATACATTTAACCTTCCATCTCTATAAACTATTACTCTTTATCTCATACTGTTTCGTTTGCGCTATTTTCTTAAAAATAGTAAAACGAATTCTTCCCAGATATGAATAATTTTATAAGAATTAGATACATATAAGAATTTTGCTTTGATGGTTTATGTCAATTTTTTTACAAATAAATATTGAACTAGCCAAAACATCAGGTAAAGAAATCGTTGTATAAAGAATTATATTATCTGAATAAATTTTTTTGCTAACAAAGCGCCGTAGTTTAATTAACTTTAGACTTTTAGTCATGAAAACTTTGGGTTAGCTGATTGACCAACAGATAAAAATCCAACATCCGTTGCTACTTTAGACGGTAAGAGTAAGACCATAAATTAAATATTATTATAAACTAAAATTCCACCGAAAACAGATTTTAAAGCGAAACCAAAGATTTGGCCCCTCTGCTAGTTTTAACCGAAACCAAAACCTTTATCTCACACTAATTATTATTAGCTGTTACCAACGTCTTTATACAGCCTGAAAAATAAATAATTTCTTTACCTTCCTTATTCCTATTTAGGATCTTTTAATGATTTTGATAAATACTCAAGTAGGAATGGCCCTTCGTAAAGCTTTGGCAATTGACGTACCAAGTTTCTATAAAATCGACAAACTATGCATTTCCTTATTTTTTTATTTACCTTATTTTGTTTCAACCCTGTTGCTACTTTTGTGATATTATATGCACGCTGAAGGCATTAAGTAGTCTTTGTTTACTTCTTGTGATAAGGGTATATAACGACTATTAAATGAATGAATGAATAAATGAATTTATGACAGATTAAATAAACAATAACTATAAAGTACATAATACGTAACAAATTGCTTATTTTAAGCCAATATAAGATTTTAATGCTGTAATCGGTATCAAAATAAGACATTCGAAAAAAATAAAATATGGCTTTTTATCAACATACGTACCTACCTATTTGGACGGGATGCAAAGGGAGGGGTTAGAGGGGAAAGATTCTATCGAGAGGCCTCGAAAAATACCAGAGCGATCTGTTATGTAGAAAGATTAGACTAATGACTTTTTGAATTTACATGAACACAAAAAACTATGTATTCGTGTATTGAGTTTATTTTAGGAGCAGGTATGCGATTTATTTCTATATTGGTCGCGGTTCATTGACCGTTACGGCACGATCTTTTGAGAACTTGCCAATGATCGCCTTGAAGAACTTGTCAAGAAATATCTCAAACTAGCCATCACTGGTCAGCTTCTTTGTGAGCCGATATAAAAACTCTAGAATCGATATGCTATTACCAAATATTTTTTTTTTCCAAATATCATAATTAAATAAATCGTCATTTAAGACCTTTTTCTACTTCCTGCTTAGAAGTAGACGTTCCAGTCTACTATATATCATTATTCTTCTATTATATTCACTCTTGCTACATCCTCAAACCATCTAAGTGATAGACACATCCTTCAACAAGGATATATGAATAGGAGTATCTTTAACATAAAGTTATGCACAGATAAATCACATGGCAAACATCGAAAAGTCATAACTACATTTTATACTCGTAAATAGTTATGGTAACAAATGCATGGCTAGAATGGACATTAAAAATTCGTAGAGTAATTTTTTATTCTGTCATTAGCGTGATTTTAGTCATCAGTTTGCCGATTTCCTTGCCGCTTCCGGGTCGCGGCGCGCCGGAAGCAGTGCATATTTTTTTCCCATTCAAAGGGAATTGATTTATATGGCGAATAGTTGATTATTTAGTTCCGCCAATAATTGGTATGTCTAAAAAATTCTGTGTTTAATTTATATTGAATTACATTTTTTGTACCTTCACGCTTGCATTCCGGGAAGGAATAAGCAGTGGAATGTAATACACCCCTACCATTCACTTGTTATGTTCTACGTCCCACAATAGAATAAGTGATGAGAAATGGATTGAATTTTTCTGATATATTGTTTGTTTTCGATGTAATATTAATTTTCCAAAACGTTTAACCTTCACCGTCTGAAAAAAAAACGTAACATCACGCCTGTAATCCCCGAATTTCCTTGAGATGCCGTCTATTTTTGCCGTGATATTGTGTCGTGCCTGATTGTAATTACCTGTGGTAATAAACAGGACCAGAGCAAAATCGCGTAGGTACTTTACTGCCAAAGAAACTAAAATTGGCTAATAACCTTTTGTATGATAGATCAGAGTGGTACTCAAAATACCAAGTGAAATAAGTGTCCTTCCAGAACGTTGGATGTCGAGTTCTGCTGAAATTAGAAAAGAAAACCGAATATTCCGTTACGATTTTGCTTGGGCCTAAAATCTATATAGTTTCATTAGAATACAATTTAAAATCAAATTTTATCATTGCCATAACATTTTTTTAAAACCTGATTCAACTGTATATAAATAGTATATTAGAAACATACTCGCCACAAATGAAGCAGAAAATATATTTACGTTCAAATACCTCGCTATTTTTTGTTCGATTCACCTTCGTCTATACATAAGTCAATCTAAATATTCTCGTATTAATTCCAGAAATGTAAATTTTCAAACAGGTGTACATACATACATACATATAAGACATCTGTGTGTTATGTTTGTACATTGAACATTTTTTGGAATATCTGTTTCGTAAAAAAATGTAAGTATATATTTTTACATATTTAAGTTGTGGTATTTTCTACAACACTACATTAAAACTATTAGACAGATTTGATTTAAATTTGTTTTTTAATTTAATCTAATTTATATAACTGCCTTAAGAAAATTGTAATAAAATTTCGTAACAAAATTGTATCTTTTTGTGTAAATATCTTTAGAGCCAGCACGACATCAACATTTCAAAATGCAAATACAATTCCAATCACACCACCTAACTCAGTGACGATGACGTCCGTAGTGTTTTAAAATAGTTTTTATTATCATGCCAACACGTGACGTCGCGTAAGGAGTAGGCAGGGAGCACCTATTGTATGTGTCATTATAATTCAATTAAGTGATCGAAACTTCGGTCGGACACTAGTTATAATGTTAATTATTTCAAGGGAATGTACAACTTATCTATAAAACATATAACACGTATCTCAAAGTGTCTAATATAATATGTATAATGATTTGAGTAATAAATATTATGATATATAGATATTAATAAACGGCTTGTAACGGCTAGATGGCATCGTACACATTATATTATAGTTATAAATCAATCTTACAAAAACATGTACACTTCCTGTTTATCGGATAATTAATGCTCATTATAATTCCCGCCAAGTCCTTTGCGAGGTAGGCAGAGAGCACCGACTGCCAGATAGCCGGACAGGTTTGATGAGGTTTGTTTACATTCATCACTGTTTTCACATACTCCGGTATTGAACCATTTAATATATGACCTACATGGTCAAGATAGGTGAGTAATAAAAATGATAGAGGAAATTACTACATTATTTCATAGATATTATGGTGTTGATTATAACAGCAATTAAAGTCAGTTTCTAAAATTTTGTAAATTATGTGAGATATTATTTGAAATAAAAATGATATCACGCATGTATTTTTTCCGAGGAATAGACAGTGTAGGACTATATAATATATACATATATAGTCCTACACTATAATAACACGGTACCTACTTATAAGAATTTAAAATTACGAGTACATATCTGATGTCTAGACAGAAGCAAAAACAAAACGACTAGACTCATTTTTATGCAATATTCACTGCAACATTGTATATTTCACTATCTAATGTTGAACTTTTCACATGCTAATGTAGCATGGAACAAAAACATTATTTTCATTAATTTCTTACGCCTAGTTCCACACGGGGTTGGCAGAGAAAATAATACAAAGAAAATCAGAGATTATATTCCTACAAGACAGGGTATCTAAAAAAGTATGAAAATCGCGGTGTATTTCCCTCGATGGGATAGGCAGAGCAGTGTATTAGTCCCACTTGTCATCAGTTATATTGTACGTACGTCTCATGTAACAGGGGGTGAGTCTATTACCATACACTGGACACAAATCATGAGTGGGAACGGAGGACCTACTACTGGGAATTACAATTTAGAAAAACCTAATAATGACTAACTGGGAATGTTATAATAACTATATTACACAACAAAGATTAAAACATAAAATAATATATAATAATAAAAAAAATACATCAATTATAATAATTTGCATATTTATTTACAGTCATACACGCGCAACTGTGTTCATTACATAACATTTAGATAAACGGAATTTTTTGTATTGAACGTTTTTCATGGAATTATATATTATATTATTTCATTTCAATTATATTTCTTATACCCATATATGATAAACTTATTCTCGAACGTATGTTTTTTACAAAATTATAGCGTCCAGCAAACTGGTCAATGCAGCCCGTTGATATCTGTATAGGGTCCTAAATAGGACCAGATCAATTATTTTGAACGGCTTTTGTTTTCAGATTTATCTCTAAAAGGATTGGGATCTTCATAGTTACATTGACGTTTATGGTCATCGTCATCTGCCGAGTTGTCAAGGAGTATTCCATAAAACTAAGTATTAAATGTCAACTATAACTATGCCGGAAAACATTGTATGGACAGCTCCTAGGTCTTAAATTTTCACATAGTTCTCTTTGGGGGCGGAGAGCGTACTACACCAATCTTGGACACTCTTAGACTACGTACTTGGTCTTTCTCAATCTGAGAGGAGACCCGAGTCCAACAGTGACGCGATAAAAGGACTGATGATGATGATGATGGGAATGAATGAAAGTATCTTTGCTTTCAGGTACTAAACACAACATCATAATCATATTTCATTTCCACTTAAAAAATATATCTACACTCCCAATTATAATAATGTCTTGAACATACTCTTTTTTATTAAGGATATTGTATCACTTTTCATTTTATTTAAATACAGAAAGAGCTCTTTTTCTTTTTAATCTCAAGTTTATAACCATATTGATAGTTTTTGTCACTGTCAACGCGAATTTAGAATTGTCACTAACACATTGTAACAACTCAGTCCAACACCTGTTTGACACTTCACTGTCACTCATCATCCATGTCGAACCACATCGAGGTGACGCTCCTCGAGCCCTGGTCCCTGGACTCCTCTGTGATGATCTTCAACACCACCACCTCCATCATGCACAGAGCGAACAAGATCACAAAGATCGCGAAGTTGGAGCCCTGATGATGGAACTGGAACGAGCTGGGTATCGGTCCGGGTGGAGGCGCCGCCACACCGAAAGTAACGAGGCTCGATATACCGTACAGCGCCATCTCCGACTCACATATCGTAAACAATTTCAAATAATATTTCCGTTGCAAATATTTTTGAACTTATTACGTCGTAATCGCACAATATATCGATATTTTAATATAAATCGATTGTAAGTATAATCTCGATGTAGTTTGTTTGTTTACACGTGTACCTAGTGCGCGCGCGCAGCTAGCAATGCGGTACGCGCGGTCTTATCGGCCGCGCTTCGTACGCGGTCCGCCCGTACACACTACACAACACTGTTGTAACGCACCGCACAGGCAATTCTCTTATGAAATATGAATCGCTTTAGTTAGATTCACCGCGTTGGGAAATGCTCGAAATGCGGGTGAACGCAACTGTTTTGCGGTCAAGGCTGCTTCTTGCCGCCGTTGACGCTGACCTTTGCGATGCATGCTTTTTGGCAATGCGTTTTATTTTTCTTCATGCGCCCGTTTGTGATTGATATTCGAATCTGATTTAGGTTCTTCGCATCGTATTGTATTGTTTTGTAATGCGATAAATAGAAGCAGAACTGTTTTTATCGAGTACCTACTTTAAGTTAATGTATTCGATAAACCTGGTTTTTATTTATTTATTTAAATAATGTATCTTGCTGTCAACGTTGCCATTGTTGCCAACGTTGTTTTTTGTCAACGCATTTTATTTTTCTCTACGCTTTTGTTTATGATTTTTATGCAAATCCGATATATGTGCATCGCATCGTTTTACATTGTAAAGCGACAGGACTACGAACATTTTTACTTTTTGTTGCGCACGAAGAACTTTTGTACTTTTTATTGTATACTGAAATTACTAAATCCAATAAATTTGGTTTTAAAATACATGTAAATGAGTTCTCATATTGTTTTTTTTTTTTTTAAAAGTATGTACCTACATTTGCAGAACTGCAGAGGAAGACATTCTTTAATTAAATATTAAACACTTCCGCAAAGATACTTGCCTTTTCAATGTACTTTGGCATAATACAGTGTTACAGAGATGCGATTGACCTTGATTTTTTATTATCGATAGTTACTGAACGCAAACAATGTAAAATTAAATGGTTTTGCATAATTGCCAAGATACTTTTGCCAAGTACAACTTTAGGATGTGATGACGAATGATTCTCCGTACGCACAATTATCTTAAAAAATATAAAGAATTCTCTTCACGTATTAATACAGTACAGATTACAGGTGTATGAAGATATACCAGTATATCGAATGTGCGACCGTTCTATCTATGTTAGTATGTTATCAAGCATGGGTTGGTCTGTTAGCACTTCACAGAGCCACATAACTTCTATCCCTTATCAAATCCAAAGTATCGTAAACTGAATTATTTTTTGCTAATGTTATGATGTTTTTTAACAATTTCACCCTATTAACTTTGTTACTTATTTCTCCATTGTTTATATGTACCCACCTGGATTCTCAGGTTTTGGTGTAAAGTTGTCAATATTTGTAGATATTGATAATGTTGTATATAAATGCATCTGTCGGTTTTTTAGTTGTCCGGTAATCAAAGAACGAGCTGTACTAATTTCGGAACAGAAGCCTTAATACTTATAATCCGTAATATACGTACTCCATTAATAAACTCCATAAAAGTTATTAAGCGTTTAAGTATGTATTTGCGATTGGATGTCAACCGTTTCATCTTTTCATTGTTGGAGACAGATTCCCCCTCTATTACAAGAAACCTGTTTTTTGGCATAGCCAGACTAGTTTAGGACCTCCCGAGGTCCTTCTTCATGAGTTCCCACTGCTCGCATCGAGCTCGCGGCGGAAAAATGAGTTAAGCCGGTAAAGATTTTCATTTTAATCATTCATTCATCAAGTCCTAATGATATCCGATATTTTATTAATAAGGATAAGTCGTTTTTACTCCATATATTCAAGGCCTTTATAATGTTTATTTGTGTCTAATATGATACGATTTTGTATTCTAAAAGGACTTACGACAAACATTGAAAAATATGCTAGTTTTAGACATTGACATAGATCATGACCTCAACGAAACTGCCGTGTCGACTTTAAACTGCCAATAATACATAATATATTATGCATATTCAGTTATTAATAATGAATTGACTAGCTCGTTAGTCGAGAGGCTGCAGGCGCCACTGCGGGTCCGGAGGCCCGCGGTTCAAATCCCGGGTTGGATCCTACTGGATTTTTCTAATTTAGAATTTCTGGTTGTGACTCAAAGTGTGGATCTGTGCGCGGAGTATGCCAATACACTCACCCCCAATTCTATGGGACGTAAACGTACATAACTGGTGAAACGTGGGAGTGTACCTACTACATTCTTCCGTGTACTGCTTTGGGGATTACAGGAGTGATGTTACTTTAATAATTCGATCTACACTCTGTTACAGGAAAAAAGTTATGGTTAAATTACTTATATCAAATGGACAAATATATGACTTATTACTAATTATAATTGAGTGGCAATTTATAAATATTTTTTTGTTATCACAATTCACCTGCTTAGTCATAAGAATATGAGTTATGTTAAAATAAAAATACAAGCATAAAATACTTCACAGCCAGAACTGCGGATAAGACCACAAGATTTATAATTCGCTTTGACGTAAATCAAAAACGTCAATAATCTTGAAGAAAGTCGTGTGTGTGTACAGAGAGCTTATTGCTTTTGCATCGAAGTTGTTATACACAATACAGTTGTGTGATCACACATAAAATAAACTAGATAACTATTTACTGTGCTATTAACAAACATAATCTGCGATATATAGTTAATTGTTATAAATTGGTCTTAAGGTCAATAACATTTCTCAAGGGATCTTAGTAAGCCAGACTCGGATGTTTATAATCGTAGCATATAAAGATGACCCGGAACTCTCGACGATCCGCCTCCAATCGTCCGAGCTGGATCTCTCCGTGGAGAAAACTCTCCTGGTCAATCCGAACTGTCCAGTTCGGATCATGTTGGAATATATACGGAAGAAGTGCAGATTAGGAGTCTTTTCGCAATTCGACTTGTGCGACGAGAGCGGCGGTCTCATGGGTCTTTTCGATCTGCCGACCTACGCTTATCCGACGCAACAGTTCGAGCATAAGAAAACTTATTACATCATTGTTATAAAGCAGGTATTTTTGTTTATTTCGCTTCATCGTCATTGGCCTTTTTATTTCGTAACATTGCCTAATAAGTATAGGAGTTTAAGACAATAGTTTTAGTCGGTGGCCAGAAGGGAATTGGCAGACTTAGCACGCTTTGGAGAACGTTCGAACGTAAGAACTTATTTATGAATCAGAATCGGAATATTTATTCGCTGGAATGTAGATTACAAAGATATTAAAAAAATATACGATTATTATATTCGCCTAATAAAGCCTGTGTGAACGTACGTACATACAATATGTAGTTTATATGTTATTTGAATGTGTATATCTGTTTATATTTGTCTCGATCACAAAGCACAAGGCGTTTCCAAACTAGGAAGATGGACGTGCGTAAAAGAAAAAAATATATAGGGGGCAAAGTGGCACGGCGCCAAACAAGTCAAGGTATTATTGCTTATATGTAATTATATTGTTGTTTACTTATAAGGAAGTCGCAGCAGGTCGAATGTTCCTGCAGCCGCTTTATAATAATATAATTTTACAGGAAAGAGTGCAATGACTTTTTCACGGTGACGTACGTTGGTATCAAGGTGATCGTTTATATTTCGATTTCCGTTACGTCAACAGCTTTTTTTTTAATAAAAAAGATACAATACTTAGCGTTTCAGTATGCAATTAATATAAACGTAACGTAATGTAACATCACGATTGTAATCCCCGAAGAGGGAGGCAGAGGAATGCAGTACACACTCACGCTTTACCAGTTTAGTAAGGTGTACCTACGTATTAACATGGAATAGGGGATGAACCTATTGTTATATACCAAGTCATCATCGTTATCAGCGTACTCCCGTCCACAGCTAAAGTTCGAGGTCAGTGACGTGCTATTGGAGAGGCCTGTGTCCAGCAGCGGAATGAAATAGACCGATAATGATGTTAGTTTGTATAGGATTCGACCTTGTTGGTTGCTGGTTTATATGTAGGTACCTATATATTTGTGTAGACTGGCAACTGCACCCTTCAGACTAAAACACCAACGTATCAGCAATACTTTATTGTTTAATGCTTTGCAGAAAACCAACGCAAAAATATAATTAATTCATTGACCGTATTTGGTTGGAGAGAGAAATTAATTGTCCTCAAATATTATTCGATGTTACTTTTGCAAAATAAACCATAATTAATATCAGATTGTTACAAAATAACTTTCATAAAAAAATCTTTTGGCAGGAACAAGACAAACTCGTTTCAATTCTTCCACAACTGAATCATGAAAATCACATTTATATGGACTTGAAGAATCGCGTAAAGAAGTTCATAGCCACAGGAGATAGTAGTCCAATAACTCCACCTACAGGGAAAACCTCTCCACCAGGGAAAGTCACTCCACCGACGACTAAGCCTGCATCCAAGAAAAAATAATGGACTAAAAGGGCATGTTTAATTAAAATTGTCTGTGGAAAAAATGACATAACAAAATGTCATGTTTAATTAAAATTGTCGGTGAATAAGCCGCCTGGATAATTGTGATAGCTGTAATGTATAAAATATTATTTGCTATGAAAGATTGTAAGGAGCCAATGAATTTGGTTTTTCTTTACTGTACGTTGTAGTGATTTTATGTTTAGGGTAATAACTAATTATATGTAATGAGCTTTTAACTGAAAATTTTGGTTGTGATGAGAACAGACTACGAAAACGAACTGAGAATACAACGCTATTAAATACCAAGATTAGGTAACAAAATATGTAATATTATGCAATAATCAGAAATTTGACAAATATATTAAATTAATAAATTTATTTATAATACTGAATTTATAGAATATTATTTATACAAATATTCTCTAAGAGGCTTCGCCTAAATTTGCGTTTTGTGCTGTATAATTAATTAGAAATATGTACATAGTTGTTGTACCTATTATAAATTAGTATTCAAAGTTATCTACAATCAATCAGCAATATCAATTATGTATCAACATATAGCTATTACAAAATAATTAAATTTATCCTTATGACCTATATTCGGAAACATTGATGTGATAATTATGTAACATAATCTGCACATTAACTGTGTGTGCAGGTAATATTTGTATTAATGTTTATTATAGCTAATTAGTCTGCTCTTTAAATAGATAGATGGCGTTAGTAGTGTATAGTTTATGGAACATTTGTATGAGCATTGTTTGCTTGTTGCGCAATTACATAATCTCCTAATGAATGAAAGGATTTTTAGTTATTTTGGATTTATTCAATTTGGGTAATAGACGTAAGAAGCGAAGTTACTTGTTATTCTAGTGACGACATCCGGCTTCCTGGACGTCTTCCAGCGGACGTCTACGCCATAATGGTTCCGTTGTGACGCATGTCACATTGACAATGACCGAAACTGGCCACCAGAGACTACACCGGAAGTAGGGTTATTGGTTATAGCAGCCGATATAAATTATGGAAGCGGATATAGAATCGAATGAATAGAAAAATGCATGTCTTGAGAAAGCATGCTTACTTAGCTATATTCAAACCCATATTTTGAAAAAGTAACAGAAAACAATACCTACATATATTGCAATTGCAAAAACGACATTTGTCTATCAGATCCCGTCTAATGGCGAGCTTATATTGAAATAAATTTACAGTAATTTTAAACATGAACAATACGAACATTCATAATTGTTCAATCTTCCAGAACTTTTATCTTTTGATTGCTCCAAAGAACTTCACAACCGAACTGAATAACCAACACAAACTGACAGTGAGGTAAATATTTCATTAAATTTATTCAGTATGTTCGTCAGATTCGCCTACACAATAGTCACAGCACCCGGTTGTGAAATTATCAGCGACATCAAAGCGAGATTGTCAGCGCGTGCGCAACGGAGCGTGGTGCGCCAAAATATACGCGGTTACAGGTACAACTTCGCTATGGGAATGAAATTTTTTTGTAGTACATACCAGTAGTCGATGAACAATATTCCGTTCTTACCCCTTTTATCAATCCATTGTTAGACCACGGGTGTGCAGGTTTCCTCACGATGTTTTCCTTTACCATTTGCAAGTGAAAAATCTTAAAAACGCACGTTTTTGTAAAGAGGTGCGCGTAATGAATTCGCGCCCAGGACCCACGGAGTATGATATGACAGGAATGAACAGTATTAGCAAATATTTATTATTCATTAATCAACTATTGAGTCATAAATGATTTTATGCACGCCTAACATAACTGTTCATTGATTTATTATTGTATAATTCGTTGACGGTTGATCTAACTTAAATTAACACCTTTTCTTGACAATGTCATAGTTTGGTGGAATATTTGAAAAGCATAAAATAAAACAATGGAATTGTTTAAGCGATTGAAAGCGAACTTATTTTCTATTCAAACCAAATTTAACAATACATTTTTATTTTACAACTATTGCATGGGTATCTACATACATGATTAAATTATGTGTCGGCTTATCTCGCCTATGTTTTTTTGAAATAACCCGACTAGTTTTGGACCCATCCGAGTACCGTTTGCATAATGTCGTGTCAATAGCAACACAGTCACGGCGAAGACACGTATTTAAAAAAACAACCTATTTTAAAAAGGCTGCTGCAGGCTGCTACTACTCTGTAGCTTGAAAGTTTTCAAAAATATGTAAAATGTGGTACAATTGATTGTTCAAAGTTTGAACGATGTCTAAGCTAAATTAGTATTTCAATTGCCGCCAACGACCGGTGTTATCAAAATCACAGCTACATTATACCTAAAGTCATAGTTTTGAAATATCAAAGTTTAAAATAACGGTATTTCGAAAAAATCCAATTTCCAAAATACATTAGTAAGTTACCTTAGACAACCGCTTGAGTTGCCATAATGAAGTGTTTTTGCAAGTTTAGTGTCTTTTTATAATACAGTGTAGTTACTGTTTTCTCTAAGTTTTTGTTTGTCGTAAAAACGTCTGCTAACTCTTTTCGTTGGTTTACGTGACGTGATTCGTTTAAATTAGTTAACTGCGCTTTCCATCAAGTGATCTATAAAAAAATTGTTTTTAATCATAATTCACGTGTCATTGCGTAACCGTTTTATCAATTTAGTTAACGTAATAATAAATTTGAAGTAAAAATATATTCTGTGTTTGAAATAAACTTAATTATACGCATTGTTCGTTTATGGCTTGTTTAAAATTTTTTTTCTCTAAAAGGTGATTCTATTTAATAAAATTATTATAGGCGTTTAAGTGTTTTATAAAGTGGCGCTAAATTTCTAACTGTCATACAACAATTAAATAAAAATATTAATCTCACGGTCTTCGGTCTTGTCTAAAAAACTCGTGATTTCATCATACTTTTATTAGTAAACCAAAATACTCTCTGATATTTTAAATAGATATTTTAATTTATTACCTGATATCATGTCAATGATTTTTTCTCTGACAATTGATAGAAACAAGTGCTGAAACTGATAAACACTGCGTATTCTATGGTAGATATTGCGGCTTTATTATTACTAAAATTACACTTATTCTTGTAGTAATAATAATATAATAATATATTATGAGGAGACTCACCAAAATTTTTATAAAATTATCAAGGTTTGAGTATTGCCACAGATAATTCACAAACTTTTTTTTCGGAACACTAGCACTTCACCGTTTAATTTCTACACGAAAATATTTAATAAGGGCATTTAAAAAAATGTTATAGATACGTACTTGGATAAAAGCTCACCTTTTAATCAATAATGTAAGTTATTATTAGAATATTTTTTTTTTATTTCATTGACCACAGTTCGCACATGCCAGTGTTTCGGAAATGGCGCACAGACTACCTATTGGGTTGGCGCGGAACGCGGCGCGGGTGCGGCATGGCCGGCGATATGCCTCGTGCATTCCTAATTCAAAATTCGCCCCTGTCTATTCTGGGTTCAGTATTATTAATTTTTCCTGTATTTACAAAAATAAAACTATACATAATTGAATTAATTTTGGTTTTATAACTTGTAATATATCTACCAACCTTTAAACAAAAATCTAAACCAATATTTAACGGTAGGTTCTAGTTAAGGTTTTTACTTTTGTACGTTCTATCAGAGTACCCTGAAAATATTAATTCATTGATTACAAACTGAATAAACTGTCCGTCTACCATACGAGATAAAATACCTTAATTGAATAATAATTCCATTATAGTAAAGGTTATAAATTTTATAATATCCATACTTACCAATAATTTGTGGTAGTACTAAAAATAGAACTACTGAAACTCGGAATTTACCATAAACTGAAAGTAGAACACACGATCGCGTTTAAAAGGTTCCACTCTAAAAAATTGAGACGGACTAATTAGTTGACAGTCTAGTCGTAAATATGTCTTTTAAAGTATTTTCTTTTAATGAAACCTCATACGGTTACTCCTGGTAATTTCAATGAGAATAATGGAACAATAAATCGAAAACAATGAATCAATAAAGGAACAATGATTAATATGAAATGAACAAAAGTAACGAGAAAACAAAAAACCAAAAATCGAAAAAAGGAAGATGTAGGGGAACACGGGGGAATTGGCACCATTTAAGAAAAAGCTGTTAAAACTTTGGGTAATCATCACTTTTTAATATGGTTTTTGGTTTTCTTTTATAGCGTAACTAATCAGGTTTATCTTTACAACACATAAATTTAAAAATAAAGCAAACAAAAATGTTTATACTCGTTTTTGATAAAAGTAACATTGGCTCTCATTACCCAAGAGTACGGGGTAATT
>DWMF01000449.1:0-14751 GCA_018244815.1 Parelbella polyzona | reverse complement strand
GAGTGATGAATACCCAAAAACACGTCAGCAGTTTCATCCTAGAGATATTCGGCACTTATTACTCTCTGCTTACCGCGGAAGAGCCTTGGCGTGAATATACCTTATTTGTTGGATGTTTAATACAGAATTCGTTGATACCGGTCTAGATCTGTGTTGACATTCGCCGCGCTGATAGAAATGCAAACGTGACCAGAATTCCGATGCCCGGATTAAATTGGCACCCAAACTTGCCGGAGACTGTCCTGCAGCCACTTAATTAAAACTAATAAGGCGCCTCACTATTCTGTTCGCTAACAGCTGACTTATCTGTAATCAACATTTAACCAATTGTTTTGTGAAATATAAGTAGCAGTTAAGCAGGTCCCGTGATCATTGTGCAACCTATCCAACCATTAGAAAAACACCACAGTATGAAATTATTACTGAAATTCATATAATCACTACCCTTAAGAGTTCCGTTAAAAAAAATTGTGTCACATACCTAATTATTGTATTGATTGATTGTTTCTGCTGTTCGGACCAATTGTTTTTGATACTTTTTATAAATTGTAGACAGTACTGGTTTTACTATTAGACATGCTATGAGTACTCGTATCTATATATATACATATATGTACATGATTAAATTATGCACCGGATTACTTACGCACAGATTTTCTAAGAACCTTACTGCGAGCCCCCGCTCGTGAAGAAGGATGCAGGATTGGTCCGAAACCAGCCGCACTCTTCCTAAATATATATGAAAATTTAATTGGAAATTTAATCATTGGAGTTAAATAGTATTATTTGAAATCTATTGAACGTGTACCATATGAAAAGATAAAGTAATTACTAGGTATTAAGGGTAATAACAGCATTTTTATATAATTGTGCATCAAAACACAAAATAAATTATAATAATTGACAAGTGATTGTATGATTAGTGGCTCTAAGAATGGGTCTGTTATATAATAACGTTCAGTTGATCCAAGACAATCTCTGCAATATATAACCAAAATTACGAATTACGATGGAGTTCCACTCAATAATTACCCGGCAGCTCTTAATGAGAGGTCGGAGCTAAATACCGGTGTGGCGCCAAAACAATTTGGAGGCTCCAACTGATCTACGCAATTCGTGGCCAGTGGCTGAATTTCTGTCAGTTTTCCTATCGTGTTACCTCATTTAAAAATCATTAACATGTTATTTACAAAACACTTATTATAAGTAAATAGAGGGCAAAGATCTTAGTTTATTTAAACAAAGTATTTATGTACAAATAAAGTAGAGTTAATAATCTTAAGAAATTTGTTCTTTAACAGTGGAATAAATTATCATAAAAAAAAATATTAAACCTTAACAAGACTTGGTACGCAAACGTAACTGGTGAAACGTGGAAGTGCACTACACTCTGCTGCTTACCTGTTCGAGGATTTCAAGCGTGATATTGCTTTTGTTGTAAAACAATAAAAAAATATTATTCTAGAAATCGGTTTTGGTGACTAAAATACGACCGCGTTCTTCAATTGCTGTATTAATTCACTTGTTTTATTCAAAATTTTCTTGTTCTATATTTTTTTTATATATCATTATATCTTGACATCGACACGAAAAGCACATAATAGTATTGGTGTTCAGTATCAGAGCAGCCTATTAGCAGTGTTATTAACACTATATAAAAATCGTGTCAATTCATGAAGACAACGAATCGGTCGGAGCAAAAATTAATCAGCCGACTCGGAATAATATCATCCGACACTGTGTACAAAATAGAATGAATAATCAGCAAGCTGTGCCCTCCGGGGGCCGGTCCGAGTTAATTAATCGCTCAACTAGCGGCTCCCGTTACCGGCGACCACATCGCCGTCGTGAAAAATTAATACTGTTTCCCTTTATCAAATTAACTCTAATAGATTCTTATCCTTTAATATACATTTTTAGCTACAAACTGACATTTTGTAAAATGATTTTTATATACAAAAAACTGCAAAATCTTGACGTTTAGCGGGTATGATTTAATTTATATTTTATATGGTAATGAACGAACTAATGCCAGAACATTTCGGCGCCTGTTTAAACTGATGAGATCAAAGACTAGTCTTCTTTGACCAAAAAGCTCAGATACTGACTTAAGGGGGAATCAAAAGTCACTGATATCCGTGTATGTATGAAGAAAATGATAAATGTTAAAAAGTAGGTCAAGCTTGTAAAAATATTTGGCACTTCATGCTCTGTGTCTATCCCGTGAGAGACGTGGCATAATTATAGAATCATAATGAAAATATACTCAATAAAGATTTTTTCCGTGTAAAACATTATTTGACGTTTTGACATTAAAATGAAACCCTTAAATCCTTCGAGTTTCAATGTCATGATTCGAGATTGTAAGAATGTGACACTGTCGCAGCGTGTGAAAATACCATTTTTCGTCCACACAGAAGGGTCCCAATGAGATATGCGGGGCACAGGCGCCGCGAACGATCGCCCGCGCGCCGGTGCATACGAGATGTGTGCAAATTGATGGAATACAAATGTCCTGAGAAACCTCCGGACGATACTGCCATATCCGACACATCCACGTGTCTGGTCGGAGCTGTATTTGTCGGACGCGCACGCCTGCCACGTCTTAGGCTCTTTCACATAGAGCGGATAAAATTCCAATATAATATAAATTAGCTACTACGCAATATGATAGATTGGTACACTGCTTGTGCAAGGTAAAGTCATTACTATGCTGAGAAAATGCTATGAGTCTTCCTAGCATTTTCTGCATGTAAAGTAGTTGATTAACATTTTTTCGTAGATAGGTCCATACGAATATATTAAAGTATTCATTAGAAGAGGTTATGAACAACCGATATTTATAACCTCCTGTAACACTCCATAAAAAGGCCATATGCATAATATTCAATCTAATAAACTGTGTCCGTAGATACCTCACAATCATTTTTCCATCTTAATAAAGAAATCTCACATCGTTTTAACATCTAACGCTTAATAAATTTTGCTAATATGTAGACAATATTATACGATTAATATTATTTCTACAGTTTTTTGCTCTCTTTGGTATATAGTAAGCACTCAACGTGTGTGACAAGCCTAATGTAAGGTGGTATAAGTTTGGGAGTCGATATAATGTAGCACTGCCCTTATTCCTAGATATAACGTTACCTCCCAGCAAACATCGCGCCCGAGCCGTTGTAAATTGGGTAAATATTGGGTAAATTTGACTACGGCAAGTGTGTAGATACAATTTCTTAAACATCAGGAAGTAATAGGAGAACTTACGTGTACCCTTCTTATTACGGTATAATAAAATTTTGTGTGTATCGTAACAATAGCGCGGCCTCTTCTTAGATATCACTTGTATTAAATTACGTTTATACTGAGCAGTCTCATAAGTAATGTCTGTTTGAGCGGACAAAATCATTTTGATAGTATTATGTGTATTAACTCTAAAAAAAAGGAATGGTTTTATAACCAAAGGAATGGATTAAAATAGTGGAATACGATGGCCAATGGCTCGAACGTTAATATTTAGTTTAGATTAATAAGTCACGCCCTTTCCTAAGCTTGCTGCTTTCCTACCGGGGGATGCTAAAAATCTCCGAACTACCATTGACCACCTAAATAAACTGCCTTTGTGTACCTAAAGTTAAGATTACATTTGATAAAGCTAAATATGTCTCAAACAATACATTCATTTATGTTAATAATAATAATATTATAACGACGTCATTAACTATATAAAATATCGAAGCTTCCGTGAAGCAAAGCCCATAAATTCTAACCAATTACAGGAATACGTTATGCCTGGAACAGTTTCAGTACAAATTAACCACAAGCGTACCGCGATTGGTGTTCGAGTCACGAGCCGACTGAATTTAGATGAGAGTATCAATGTGTATGGTCAGATCAGGCCGAGTGCTTACGCAGCCTAAACTTCTTAAATTGAATTGGTCGCTACTAAGAATTGATTTTCCTTGAATTGGATACCTACAATACTGTTTGAACTTGTACAACTTCAAATGATTATTTGGATACCGTGATCCACTTAAGGAGTAGTCAATATATTTTTATTATTAAGCGTTTATTTAGTACCTATTTATGTAGTAAGGGTTTATTTATTATCTTTGAACGTTTGGCTATTATCCATTTACGTATATGTATATCTATTTACATGGAAAATCCTATGTAATTATAGCTGAGCTATATAATTAAATCATTTACACATACACTTTTATATATTACATTTATAGACTGCTAATAATAGTAGTAGATATATAAAATATGTAGTATATAAATACGTACATATATTTTATATACTAGTGACATGAGTTGTTAAGAACCGTTTCGTTTAATGGTATGAATCATTTTCATGGACAGTAGCGTAATATACGTAGTTCAATGAACCTACAAGGAATTATAGCATATACTCTATGACATACATACATATTATGAGATGTTTATGAGCCTCAAAATCGATTTGAAGCCAAGTAATCCCTCTCCCCTATATTCTCTCCACAGAATTCGTACATTTACATAATATATAATAATGTAAGTAACTCAATGGCCATCACTATGACTTAAGAAGTTCGGCCTATTACTAGTCACCACACCTATATCTACTATGAAGTAATTACCGAAAGTCTTGTTAGTCCGTGTATATATAAGACACGATGGTCTCCAGACCACAGTAGTAGCAACGAGTATTTTATCAATTTTAAATATATCGCACAGACATACTTACTCGTACATATATTAACTAGGCCGATGTTACTTACTGCCTCATTTGGGCAATGATCTTCTACATAGGTTGCAAATATGTCCATCAGCGGCAATGGTCATTTGCGTTGTTTTAAAAGAACGAAACGTTTCTTTCATCCCATAAAAAATCTATTAACTCTTCGATAAAGTTTTGTATAATATCGTTGCAACATTTTATAATATTTTATTATCGTAATGAAATATAACAGTACCATTTTATTAAGACATTAACAGACGATCAAACCCCTGGTGTAGCTGTGACGGGTCCCATGACGTCAATATATGCTGAAACCTAACTGTGCGTGAAGTGGGAACCACGTGTTAGTTGCCTTAACTATTGTAAACTAGCCTGTTTGTTTATTGCTTTGGAACTAAAATGCAACATTTAATGCTCTGCAAATAAGCAGTGACAGCCTAGATATATAGAATTCATTTTTCTATACTAGACCGTGCTGTGAGATCCAATGTCGACGTCCTACTGCGAAGATATCTTAATGTTAAAAGGCTGTTATTCTAGATCTACTAGCACGTTACATTCATAAATACATTTAAACATTTAGTTGCGTATTATGTAAACGTGTACATGTTTCTGTATCATATATATACATAATATATTTTGTAGACTTACATTTTTGAATAAACAATTTGTAGAACAAACTCCAGGATAAGCTGTGAACTGCGACCTAAATCGCGGCCATATAATTGATAAATTTCATAATTCTGTGAGAAATCTAACGGTAACGGGAGGGTCTGGAGCGGGGAGCATATTTTATCAGTTTTGGCGGATAAAAGCTATCAACGACACCTGAGACTTATTTTACGCCACGCGCGCCAATATCCCTATTTCCTACCTACGAATACCTGGGAATTGTAATTCACGACATAAATCATATAACTCATACACGTCTGTAAAGATAGAGATATTTCGCATTTCAATGGTGCTCTCTATCTATCCCGTAAAAGTTCTAGCGTGACATTATAACAATAATAGTAGATAATATTTATATAATATGTACAAGTTATGAAAAGCTTTTCTGCTAAAACAGCTGGTTACTAAAATAGAAGTGATCTTCAAGTGGAATTGAAATATTTAATTCAAAGGTTCCTAAAGATTATTAATCCAATTCTTCTCTTGCGTCATATTTCCAGTCTGTGGCTCGCTTTACAATTCACCACCATTCGTCGCGTATTGTTGTCTTTCTTGAGCAGTCGTGGAGAGGTCCTCCTAGGACCGATTTTATCTGGTCCATCCACCTCACGGACATCTTGCCTCTGGCGCGCGTACCCTCAACGCGGCTGTGCCCCACCACGCGTTCAATTGACAAATCATTTGTCCACGATACATGCCCAAAAAATATGAGAATGCGAAATTGTACAATAGAAGATAGACACTGCTTGCTTTAACATTGTTAATAGACTATTAAAATATTGATCGAATGTATAACTTGAACGACCATATATCACACAACTTCGCTTTGCCTTAAAACTAAGTTGGAATATCAGTATTGTATTGTCGTTGAGATCTGGGAGTCTCAATATAATTGATTACGAAGTGTTTGTAGTGTATACATACACTTCGTAATCGAATAAACATAACGAATGGCATACGTTAGGCGTAGTAGTTTTAGAATCTGTACCTAATTTTGTATATAGAAGTTTAGTATTATTTGAGTTTGAACACAGTTATGCTTTGAATGCTATATTCGTTAATGTTTTTTTTTAAATATGTATCTGTGAATTTATTGATAAACATATATAAATGTACATTTAGTGTATCTAATAACACTTTTGGAGTTTATATTAGTCATATTGTAATTTTTATGTAATGAAAGATTTTCTGATTATCTATAGTACATCATTTAATCTTTTATATACCTGTTTAATACATCTGCGTGTTACAGCCTAGTCCGACTAATGTCGGATAAATCCGAGATCCTTCTTCTTAAACCCGTCGATGGCAGCGCGGTCGCGATCCCCAAAAAATACTAAAAATACGTAAATAAAACCAGTCTATAATTTAATAAAAATATGTTCAATAAAACCTGTGATATAAATGACATTATTGTTACGATAGCTATGGCGTAGCGCGTAAACCCGTAGCGGCCTACGCAGCTGCTACGAAGTGGTGCCACCAACTAATACCGCCAGTTGAAATTCTACGAGAACTTTTTGGGAACGTTAAATTAGATCGGCGACGAGCGTGACCTGCTTCGTGATGTCCACTGTTCCACACGGGTATTTGCCTCGCTATTTACTTTTCAAACAACTTCGCGTCTCTTTCATACTTTCGGAGGAAATGAGGGACGCCCGATAAATGCGGGCTCAGATTTTAATTTAAGCAGTTCGGCGCCGAAAATTTCCTGACGTACCTTTGTTCATTACCGGCTCTTTAACTGAAAAAAGTGAAGAATACGTTAGGACAGTTTGAGCCTGAAGAATTAAAAAGGAGCTTAACTAAACCTAGTGGGCTTTTATTTTATTCTTACGTAAAATTTTAATCTAAGCGTTACAAAGACTTACTCAAGGTTTTATGATACACTTTTGCATTGAATACCGAATGATGTATATCCAACGTTAATACTAAAATACATATATGCATACATATATAAATTACTGTTTGCTTTATAGAATATCCTATACTTCAATGCGCAATAAAACTAGAATTATTTTAAAGCATTTTTTATGAATAGATTTGTTCATAATAGGCAATAGTCTCACCACCTATTCCATGGGACGTAAAGGTGAAACGTGGGAGTGTACCCAACTCCTCTGTCTACCTTTTCGGGGATTACAGGCGTGATGTTACGTATTTGTTAGGAACAGATTTGTATTTTAAGTTTTATGGTGTTAAAGAAATCTGTATTAATTTTTTAGACGCCGTTACGTTGGTCGCGGTAAGATCCGCCAGTTGAGCGATTAATTAACTCGGACTGGCCCCAGAGGGCGCAGCTCGCTGATAATTATTCTATTTAGCAAGAAAAGTTTAGCAAACTAATTCAATACATTAATATTTTTTGATCCGCATGTTTGTTGGCAAGCTCGTACTAAAAATTAGCTTTAGAAAAATATAACATGTGTATGTACATACTCGTATCTGTATTTACTGACTAAACAATTCCAATCGCATCGAGCAATTTTAGTAACAGTTGACATAATTCAGAATATCTTTCTTTTAGTAACTACTGTCAGAATTTATATTAAAAATATCAGCTCGTAAGTTTGGAGTTGAAAAATTTCTGGATCCTAATTTGGGTCAACATGTCCATAAAAATCTTGTAGAAAATAAAAAAAACTATGAGGATTAAAGAACCTTGTGTTATGTAACTATATTATGCGGAACACAAGCTGGTAAGATGCCTCTTAATCCAATCTCAGAGATTCTCCTTCAAAGACGATACAATGCGTCTTTGTAACGTTGTACTTAGATCACTTTGAGCGCGCAAACTAATAAAACACATGTATTCAAAGTGTCCTTCCATAACTCTATGTTATGTGACGTGATATTATAATAGTAGTAACATGTAAATCTATACTTACATAGCTATCTATATACGTACTATTTTTCCAACCTTTTATTATTCCACTGTTGGAAGACGGGTCTCCTTTCGGAGTAAGAGGGTTATGGCCATAGTTTTCCACGCTGGCCAAATGCGGGTTGGCAGATTTCTCGCTTTACAGATCATTTTTTTTAACTCTAAGGTGTGCGGGTTTCCTCCCGATGTTTTTCTTCATCATTATACCTATTGACATTTAGTCTTAAAATGCGCATTTTTCTATAGAAGTGCCCGCTATGGTAAGGTATTTTGAGCCATTAACCTCATTTCCTAATTCACCTTATTACCGGTCTCAAGTCTGCGTAGCGCGTAATTATAAAGCGAGGACATGATTATATAAACCTTGTTGTTAGAAAGTTGATTTTGTATATATAATTAGTTAGCAATTAATATTTTCTATTGCGTTAGACAATACTAATTTTATATAATTTTTTTAGTACACTACAACACTCGGATCGCTAAAGGTTTAGTCTCATTACGTAAGTAGAAATTCTATAGACGCACTCATTGTTCGGACGTGTCAGTAATGTAAAAACGATTTGTTACGTTAAGGAAGGACATCGTACACGGACAGTACATAATTATGTGACTGCTAGAATGCAAACGTTTTGTTGTGTTTAGGTACTGATGTCGTTTTACGTCGATGCTGAAATGAAAAAAATGTATCCGGTAAAAATCATAAGGTGAAAAACAATTCTAATGTCTTATCCACCTTCGTCAGGAAACCTGTTTCCAGCAGTACGAATGGCTTACAAACACGCAAGATTAATTCAAACATAAATTGAATCTAATATGCAGATTAAATTTTTGTATAATCGTTATCATATTTATAAGAATACTTATTAATATACGTATACATATCATCAAATACATATTAGTATATATATATAGCATATTTACTCTACATATGCTACGCTTTCAATACGCAGTGGCGATATCTTCTGACACTTCCTGTACCGGTTTCCGAGTGATGCATAGCATGAGACGACAGAATTACATATATGTACATGTACATATATAAGGTACTTAACACAAGTTTATGATTGCCTCGTTGGTCGAGTAGTTGTAAGCGCGGCTGTTGATCTAGAGATACTGGTTTCGATTCCTGCGTCGAGTAGTCTTGGGTTTTAGCATGAAATTCCTTCTTGTTTTGTAAACAACATTTATAAATTAAATACGATCCTGAGTTAAAAGCTGAATAATTTATGCGCAAATAGGATAGCTAAGTTTGTATTCTATGGGTTATGAAGTTGATTATGTCTTGTAGCACTTCATCAACAAATTTTCATTACATATCAACAGAGTAAGCAATCAGTAGGTACTTCCTCCCTAATTGTTTCGTGCGCCATACGGCTATTTAGGTCGGACTAATTATTACCGAGCGTCCCGTAATTATTGACTCGAGAACCAGCGCGGCGTCCCCCTTACAGATTTAGGGCCTGTAATCAGCTACCTACTGGAAAATGCCTGAAAAATACCATACTTTCAATATTAAATAATATTTTTTTACATCAGGCAACATTAACAAACGCACAAGTGTAATGAAATATCGAGACCGGTAAAACGGATATGTTATAAATCAATACGAACAATAATATAATTATATTTAGTCCGCAATTTAAAATCTTATTTAAACAAATTTACGCCTCACTTGAGCGTCAACCTTTCTATAAATCATATTGCTCTGGCAATAAGTTCCATAATGACAATCATCTAGTACTACCTAAATACGGCTAGAAGACCGTGTCCAAAAGACAGAACCTAGCAGAACTGGCTGAAGTATCCTATGAAGCAGCTGAAATATCTCGAAACTTGAAGTTTATAGAAAACCCTGTGACATTTTCCATAGCATCTGGATTACTAGCAATGTTATTATCTCATAGTTAAGAAGTTGCCAAAGTCATTTAGTGTGATACAATACGATTTATTAAAAAGATGACATCCGAAAGACCGTAACTCACCGAGGCTTAAGGACTCGTTATTGTAGGAGTTAGGCGATTCTTTAGCAGTGAAAATATAGAGTTGCTCACATATAATACTGAAGCACTTAATCCACAAAGGTGGCGTTGGAGCTATTTCTCAGTGAAGTATTTCAGGTGCCTCAGGACAAATAATAGGGATAAGGGAAGTTTTATGTTCTTTGTTATTACTGCAAATTCTAAACTATATATCTGTTGTAACAGCTTTACCTAAATTTTATTTCAACGACAAAGCCCAAATGTATTTTAATAATATAACGTAATGGTTCTGTACAGAAATATTTCCTATATATTACAGCATTCAGTATTTATAGATGTCGTGTTCCATATGGATCACGGTTAAGTAATAAGCAATGCTTGCGGTAAGGTATAAGCAATGCTTTTTAATAACATGTTTGTGGATACTGTATATTAAATGTGTGAAAGATATTTAAATGTATGTGGATGGATCTAGGACCGACTGTCTCGTTGGTCGTTGCGGTCGTAAGTGCGACTACCGATCGGGAAGTCCTGCGTTCTCAACCCGGATTCGATTTTTTATCTTGTAATTTCTAAGTCGGAGTCTAGATTTGCGTCCGTTGTATCGCATCAAGCAGTACAGTTAAGCTACGACTATCGTAAAGACAACAAAAACGTTCAGATATAGAGTCGTTAATCATTGTGACTAGGCATATTTACGGAGCGTTAATTAGCCTATTGTTGAGTGCCCGCCCACATGTGCGAGCAGTACCCCACTTGTGGCTCGTGGAGAAAAAGCAGCTTTCTAATAATTAAAACGGACAAGTTAATTTTTTCCTTTTAAGACAGTATCCACCAATTATCATACTTCTACTATTTATAGTTACGATTTTTATAAGAAATGCATTTCATAAATATTTATCTCACAGTCATATTATGTTGTGTATTATAAAAACAGATATATTTTTGTGTCATCTGTTCAATTTTGCTCACCATGGATTTGAATCCAAGGCCCCAGAGTGACAAGCTGAATTTCAAACCACTAGGTTTTTTTGAAGTAGAGTATATACATAAATATATATATTTACGCTCTTCTTTATACTCAGGTGCTTAAGATGAAACTAGCTTTTTATATCGGTTGAAATATCACACAACTTACCAGTACATGCTCGTCCATGATAATGCAAGTGAGTTCACAAACAAACCGCTAGTTGGGACGTATTTATACGTCGTACGTCGGATTCTAAATAAGCGAGGCGCCGTAATGACTTATATTTGTTGAGTAAACTGAGTCACTACGAAATTGTTTAATTTAATAAGTCAACATTTGCTGCGTACCGTAAGAAATTTAATGTTTATACGTGTCATGTTAGGACCTGAAATTAATAACCCGACGTACAGACGCTTAAGTTACATGTGACTACATAAAGTAACGAGTGTACATTGATTTGCAATGACCAAAGTATTCATATACACATATTATGTGATATAGAGTCATATATGTATATGTACATATGTCATAATATATGTATACATTAAATGATTACAAAATCTTAATGCATTTGAGTGTTTAGGTAAAATTATAAACTCAAACTTCTTTTTAATCTTTTAGTCAAACTGATCTACGAAACTATGACAAATTTTGATTGTTTAATACTGTTAATGGTTCCATTCCTGTATCTAAAATATTGGGTTTACAGCTAGATAGGCGTAAGTATTTGCGTGTATTGAAATATAGTATAAAGCACATATGTATGTTTAACATGTATATTAGGCTTAAAAGGTATCTGCATACTTAATGAACAAACATATTACTTGCTCTTAGTACGAAACGTATTAAAACAATGTGATGAATTTTAAAGATAATTCTATTTTATGGCATGAATACGTAATCTGAGCCATTAGCGCCTGTTCAGGTGTAATATAGCAGCTTATGAGCCGCTCTGCGTACACCTTTCATAATTTATTTTGCGCTATAATCGTGGATCCACTACGAAAGAACAAGAGCCTAAGGTACGAGCATTTATGAAAATTTTCATATTGAATCTCTAATGAAAATGAGTCAAATATATCCAGTGAAAAAGTTCATTGATATTATAGTGATCCACATCAATTAGTTCCATTATCTTCGATGTCATATCTTATAACTACATACTAAAATGTACTAATAAGTAGTTATCGTTACCAATAGACTTGATATTGTCATGTTTTTTTAAAAACCCGAGAATATAGAAGCCATTGAACTTTTAACCTATGTGTTAAATTCCATATAAATATTTGATAATCTCCTAAATGCTAGATAGGCGTGTTTTTATGTACTATATCAACTGTGTATAACACAAGCAAAAACGGCGGTAATATTTATCATTGTAAAAAAATAATAAAATTACTAATCAAAACATACTTTCCATTATTAGGTACTCCTAAATATATTAATTACAGCAACTAAAATCAGAAACAGAGAAGTAAATATAAGGCAAGTGTAATGTATCAATTGTTCAATTTATATTTGAATTGCGACGAACAAAGTTTCTTACAGTAAATCTATACGACAAATAGAAACAATAGGCAAACGTTCAAAAACTCTACAAATAGAGCCTATACAAACAGTTAGTGCTGAATGGAATAAAAGGTCTTCCCCTATAAACTCTCGAAGTGTGCCAATATTTATTGTGCAAAAAGTTTCAGCCCATTACCTATAACTAAATTATGGGAAAGACGTGTTTCAGTCAATTGTTGATCATATATCTTTAAAGGTCGAACGCATTTGGATTACGGATTATTATAACTTAACCAGAAAGGTTCGAGACGAATTCAAATATTGTTATTAAAAGGCTTTTATCTCGAATTTCCAGTTATCGTATTCAAGAGGGGTAAAAGCTCTGAAAGCCTCGAGATGTTGTCGAAACCGCCGCGGGCCAGCAACCTTTTTCTTGAAATACCACTGAGAAAATTTATTTCAATTATGTACTCGCATTCATAATTTATTAATATTCTTATATAATAATATTCTTGTATTATAATAGAGTTCGCAATGTGAATGAAATTCTATTTTACCTTGTCGTTTCGTTTCGGAAACGTTTTATATACGCCTTCATTAAAATGAGAAGTGCATAAAATTAAATAATCAGACACACAACGAAACAGTGATTGCGTCGTACAGTTCCGTAATGAGCTCCTCGGCGTCGAACTCAAACATTAATTGTGGCTCCCGCGGTTCCTTGTTTATTCAACATCAATATTCAAAGCCGGTAGAAAAATCTTTGGCAGGAAGAAGCTTAGCTGTTCGGTTTCAAGCGAGTTGTACATTAGCGCAATGTCACACCATACGCTGGAAAAAGACGAGCATTTGTATAACTTTACTTTTTGAAGGAATCTTACGCTTTACATAGTCACAGTATTACTCTCCTCTTCTTTCCTTCGAAAACGAACCGAATGAAACCAGAGGTATGACTTAAATAGTCAGACACTACAACGAAGTATTTGATAACTTAACACCGGTCTGTAAATTACCAATTCACGTCAATCATTTATAATCACTGGGGTTACAAATAACTACAGTAGGTTATTAATATGAAAACCTGCTCGTTAAGTAATTTTCTGCAAAATAAGTCTCGTAGCCATCAATATTTTTATTCTTTTGTATGCGTCTAGAGAAACCATAGAGTTTTTGATAAAGTGATAAATTACGAATTATTCGACTAATATAAAAGCTTACTTGTCACCTAATTTTCTATATACACGTCAGGTGAAATAGGTCGAGGCGGTTTTGACTGAAACTGTAAAGGACCAATTCAATCTCATGTAAATCATTGTATTGTCACTTACGTCGTGACCATGAAGATTCGCTTGAAGACGCTCAATTTAGAGCTGGTTTAGTTGAACGTGTGCGGACAGCCGACACTGCACTGTTGATACGACAGCACGGCTGGCCGCTTCCCCGACGACAAAATGCACTCACGTCTCCGTGCGCACTCAGCGATGCATTCGGATGCACTAATATTATTGATCATGGATTCCACATTCGATGCACTTTGTGTTTTGGTAAATTGCGGGTGGTGCATTCACGCTGATATTTGGAGGGTAATTTAAGTACTTTAATCGTAATGGCCTCCGTCAAACAAGAAAACGTAACGCGTCGATAATTTCAACAACCAAACGTATGTATTTAAATTAAATGTAAATGACTGTTGTGGAATCTTGAATTGTTGTTGTGTGTTAATATTTATTGATTATAATATCGCACTTCCTCATTGATTTACATACTTACATTAAACATATGTGAAAATGTTTATATATTGTAACTGCCTCGTTGGTTGAGAGGTTGCAAGCGAGACTGCCGCTCGGGAGGTCCTGGGTTCAAATCCCGGGTCGAGTACTATTGGATTTTTCTAATATAAAATTTCTAGTAGTGACTCGAAGTCTGGAATTATGTCCGGTGTATGGCAATAGGTTCACCACCTATCCCACGGAACTTAAGCGTAACTGGTGAAACGTGGGGATGTACTACACCC
>DWMF01000448.1:0-14752 GCA_018244815.1 Parelbella polyzona | reverse complement strand
TAGGGTGAAAGGCTTGATGATAATGATGAGGAACGTCATCTAATGTTCAATTATTTTGGCAGACTTCGTTGCGCCTTATCAACACTTGTATAGAATATGATACGGGTGATAATTTTAAGGGCATTCCTTGTAGGCCTCAGGTTCCAGTACTGCTTTATCACGAAATACAGAAGTGTAAGAACACTAAGAAAATAATTGAAACTGAGGCCATTCATGTACGGCCATTTGATCCCAACTTACGTAGAGCCTTTGATGTGGCAATCGTGAAACTAATAAACTACATGTATAAGTTTCTAATATAACACGTACAGACACAAAACAAATAATTGCGCTTATGGTATACATATACTATAAGAGGATATTCCAAAAGTGGAATTGTATACATATACCTATAGGAATTGAACTCACAATCACTAACCAGTGGTTCAGCAAACAGGGACAAAGACTTGTGGACCAACAGGCCAGTCTGCCAACCTATTCCCTGACTGCTTGCTTTCGGCTAGTCAATTTTTCATTTCCCTTTAAACTTTTAATAAACACACCGACAAGTAGTGCGTTTGGGCGTCACGGCCCGCAGGTCAGGGTGTCATAGTGCGTTGAACTCGTAATTATTCCGGATGTGACAAGTATGGAATTAATATATCTTCGCAGGTTAATGTTTGTTTTATACTGAAACATTATAGAGAATTAAAAATTTTGTTTTCAGTGCTTCTTATAGGTAGGTATATTTTTATTTTTTCTATTCTCAGAGGAGATCTGCGTCAAACAGTCGAACAATAAAAGTGTTGAAGATGATGATGAATGATTATTTTACAGAACCTTGATATTATACAAAAATATTTTTCTATAATGACATGAAATTATGAAATTTTTAGTTAGTAAATAGTCCGATTCTTGTATGATTTCGGTGAAACGATACCAGTTTCGGGATTACTCTACGACTAATACACATGTATTATTTTAATATTATAATAAAATATTTGACATATCAATACTTATAAACATTGTATTTTACTGTGGAATGTTGAATTGAATTGAATGAGTTATTTGAATATCTGCATATGTGATTAAATTATTTACGGGTTTGACTCACGTATGTTTTCTTGATAACATATTTTAAGTTTAACCGAAAAACATATAAGAAGAAA
Organism: Parelbella polyzona; assembly: GCA_018244815.1. Taxonomy (NCBI): domain Eukaryota; kingdom Metazoa; phylum Arthropoda; class Insecta; order Lepidoptera; family Hesperiidae; genus Parelbella; species Parelbella polyzona. Next base: position 13,604 of record DWMF01000448.1, on the reverse strand, counting down.
TATTTAATTGTTTAATAATTGTCAAGATTACGTATAAACATACTTTTATGTACTATTAAGGCAATACACAACTATATACGTACGTGCATGTATAATACTAAAGATTTTAAATATCGAATCATTTAGTATAAATTTTCAACCAATATTCAACACCAAATTGATTTACAATTATTCACTTCGAAGTGTTAAACGCACAGGAATTCAGATGCAATTGACGTTTTTTCGCTTAAAAGCATTCTTCTTGCCTTCAGGAGAATAACCCGTGCAGCCACAAACGAATGTGTTGTTATGGTTGTACCGAAAGCTTGCCATAAAAAGTCGTAAAACGTATTTTAACATCCATCTGATAATCAATCTAACACGTCATAACTTTGACATCCAGTCTGAGGACCTAACTTGACATTTAAACGAACATAAACCTTATTCAGATACGCGGAAGGTGTAGTTTTTATTGTATCGGCTGCGCGCTACGAAAAAACTATCGGATAAGATCCCTGACCAAATGAGTCGGTATAAACATGTTAATTCATTATAAAAATGTGGTTTCTTTGAAGCAAAGATATATCTAATATTTACGTACAAATTGGTAACTGTATTGTTGGTTCCAATTTCTGATTGTTTGTACTTTGTAGTGTCTATAAAAATGAAATTAATTTCATTGCATATCGTTTTAATAGGCTAAAGGATCACAAATATTTAGATAGATTAATAAAATTCCAATATATTTTATGGCACTTAATAAACAACGTCGAATATGTAAAATACATCTACTATACCTACATATTGTTACTACAAACTGTCTGTTGTGGGAATCAGAAGTTTCCGAAAATTGCATACTTGTATGAAGTAGTGAGCCATGACTGTAGAAGAAGCATGGCATATCCACAAAGATAGAGATATTTGGAACTCGACATTCTCTGTCTAGAAGAACCGAGATGATATTACAGTAACGGTATTACTAGAACCACAGAAAACTCCAGCGCAAACATCTAAATTAACCGCATGCAGGTACCTACAAAAATATATAAGAACAAATTAACTGCGCCCATGGAGGCGTCGAAATGCAAAAAGCGAGTCTGACCCGTGCCTCTTGAATGTTAATCCGATTACGATCGATTGAACGAAGCGACGTGGATTGCTCATAAAAATATTTATAGATACAAAAAATACGTAACAAAATGCAAAAGCGTACAAAACGAGCGAGATTACAGCGAATGAGAGCGACGTAAGAAAACGCGCCGTCATCGTGTTGTGTGGCGCGCGCCGCGGTCACCGTCGCCGCTGACCACAAAATACAAAATCGTGTTCAATCACTGTGAAATAATTATATAAGAATTAGAAATTTCTGGACTGTTGTTATACTCGCACACCGTTTTATTTAACGAACGCGCTTTTTTCTCTCTAATCAGTATAGCGAAAAATTTTTCCTTAAATTTTTTTCGCTGGTTACAGGCTGTTGCAAAATGTTTTTTTTTCAATGCTTACATAGTGTATTAATGAAATAACATGTTGCAAACTTGACAGATGTTATTCAGAGTAATTTTAAATTAACAATAGTTTTTTTAACATGCAAATTTCATTTCAAAATAAGTACCCATTAATCTTTTGCGAATGCGGTTTGAGTTATAAATATTTCCAACATTACTTCACTTCCTAACCTAAACACTAAAAATTATGTTCTCAATTCTCATTCTACCTTAAATACTAACAATAACTTAATTTTTAATAGTGATATCAATTTTGAACTTTATATAAACTGTATCAAGACCTTAATTTCACAGTTAACATACCTAATAGTATTCATAATCAATAGTTTGCGTAATAATATGTGTATAAAAATATGGAGATATTAATAAATGAAGTAGAACATGTATGTATCTACCTAGATAGGTGTGCAAATTTCTATCAAAATAACATCACGCTTGTATTTCTTCAAAGAGGCAGACAGTAGAGTGCAGTATACGTGTCACAAGTGAAAGGCAACTAAATTGTTTCTAATACATAACGAAAGAATTTTTTGTTACCTGTTTACTATGTAAGGTGTTTGCTATTGATATGTGCTTGTATATAAATGGTTCACTAATTACGTGCGTCCACCTGTCATGCGAGCCTCAAATCGGAGTCCTGATGTCCGTTTGATTAATAACGAGTGAAGGTTTTGATTTATGGAGCAGAGTTGAGTTGATGCCGCGTGTCGGTCGGCGCGTCTTGTGTCTCTACCTGTTTTATTTATACATAAATGCATTGTTATGGACTATATGTAGCACTGCATAGCTTTAAATATGTTTGTCTATGGATTCTGTATACCGATCGACTGACCTTTGTCAAAACTACGTTAAATATGAGGGGTTTTATGATTTAAGCTGGTAATTGAATTTCAAGAAACTTGTGTTTAACGTGTGTTTTCAGGAAGTTCCATGCTTAAACTTTCCAGTAATACAATAAAGCGCTCGTCATCACTTTCTTTCTGTTGTAGTCTGAAAGACGCATAAAAGCCGATAAACGTTAATTATAAAAAATGCGTGACATTCATTGTCTCACAATTTGTAAAATAGTTCGATTTTTTAATCAACTCAAATATTCTGCCTCATACCTTGCCTCACTTCATGGAAGTTACTTCTTTAGGCAATAAAAATAGTCATTCGGATTGCAATAAGTCCTCGGGGTGCTTCGAAAGGAGCAAAACACGTATATTCTTAGAACACGATTCAATGCCAGTACACTTCGGTGTATGCTCGGCGCAATAACATTTGCAGTAGCTATCAAGTCAGCTGTAAATCTTCGAGAAAGCGGCGCAGTCAAAGAGAGCAATCAATATTAAATAATAGCTGCGACATATCGATATTCGGTGTTCTGTTTCATGTGTTGAAAATAAGATTTAAATATCGACAGTGCGATGTAGCGATCCGACTCTAGATCGCGGCTTTAACCCTTGACTCCGTACTCGTAAGCCAAGTCATTTATCAATGATCATAGTGACCATAGGGTTTCAGTAACGCGTCCAAAAACGTCGTCGTCTAAGTCCACCTGATGGAATGCGGTGCCATTTAAAAAGTTAGTTAAGTTGAAATTAAACTGACTGCGATCACTAAAGGTACCAACGTGTTTATTACTTATAAAATAAATTTATAATAAAAGTCTTTTGTATAACATATTGGGCGTTGCTGCTGACGTGGCAATGCTAAAATAATTAGGTAGTTAATATAAACTGTCTTTAAAAAACGGTGAGCATTCCACAACACGATCTTTGCTCGTGGTGGTATTCTTCTGATAGTGAAGCCTTCTAGACCATTTTCAAAGTTCTAAATTGATGGCCACAATAGCTTAATAAATATAAATCTCTTCATCTGTTACACATAACACGTCCGCTGAGCGATGGCCGGGGCGCGGGGGCAGGTGCGCGCGCGCACTCGCATTTGTCACTGTTGCCGACGATTAGTCATCTCATTGAAACATTAACTCGGGAACTAATCACGCTGACTAATGGAGCCCCCCGTCGACACTTCCAAAGTTTCATACCTCTCCAATCGTGTGAAACGCCGACGCATGCTTTGACGCCGTCGCGCGTCGGTCTGATTGTGTCCGATAACGAACACAACATAGGAATGCAATATGCTATGCACTGCTGCTATACACTAAAATATCCTATAAATTAACACTTGGTTTCCTTCAGCCGCGAATGTCGTGAAAATAAACATGATAACAATATTGATGGTGAAGTCAACTATGCATAGCAGTGCATTGTTTTGAAAAGCATTGATAGAATTTGATAATCTTAGGCATCGTATGGATCCGATACTGGCTTATGGGGATGTCTGCAATGTATGAAAGCAGCGTACGTGTATGAAAAAAGGGGTGAATGTGGAAAACGCACGTGAGGTCTCGAACGATAGAGATATTTAATACTCGGTGCTCACTGCCTAGTCCATAAATGACGTGACGTGACAATATATTAAACAATAATGATAGAATTATTCAACGTATAAATTGATGGTAAACAAAAGTTCATTCTATATATTAATTATAATGTTAGTATTGTACGCTTTTTAATATTATTTCATTATATTAAAGACGTACAAATATTTTAGTCTAAATTTAATTTCTTAGACTCTTATAGCTGTTAATTAATTAAGAGAGTAAATTAATTAAAAAAGTAAATAAAATATACTGGTTTTCATTCTTTATGTATTATAATTAGCAGTTATTTTGCGAAACATTGAAGACATTAGGGTGGGTTATTTTATATTAAGCTTGGCAAAGAGGCAGACTAAGTGGTCACAGTTATCTATGAACACCCGAGGAGTGGCCAAATGCGTTGTCGGCTTTGAAGATAAGCTCTTTTTGCGATTTTACAGTACAGGGGTAGTAGAGGCAAACTAATTTGACAGTGGCTTGTATTAAATTGTACTGATAAAGTTTAATTTGGAAATCACAGAAACAGCAGATTTTTGCATTGTTCTTTGCGTTGGCTGTATCCTACCCCATTAATCGGTTTCAGAGCAATGTCAAGAACAATTTTGGTCTTTCCATGTGTTTGGACCTCGTTTGGTTAAAAATCATAAGCAAAAATAGAAAATATAAGATACACTCTGGCAAAGAAATTTAGTTATTGATATCAGTGGATATATTATTCTAAATATAGCTGAAACCCGTCGCAATAAAATTATGATGTGTTATCTTTTTACTGCTTCACTAAGAATATTAAGTGTATCAGTGCTATGTGAAGGCATTATTGTAGGTACCAGGACATTATGTGTAGGTAAAGGGCGAGTTTAATTGCTGTAATGATAATAGCAAGGTTTATGTCCAAGCGGGTACGCAGGCTTCACGGGCCACCAGCAAAAAAGTACACCATAAACACACCGTTTATGACGGCAAATAAAGCTTGGCCATCTTCTCCGTAGTCCCGTAGTGAATTATTGCTTTATTGCTTCAGAAATATTTCACAAACAGAAAATATTTTATGATTCTCCAGTTAAGAGCGCCATATATCATTTTTAAGCCATAGATTATAAAATTCGTAAGTCACCAACAAACGGCGAGACAAAAGTGCATCTACCGATACAGCCTTTGAATTCCGAATTAAATTATTTACAACTAATATTGCAAAATAAAAAACGTTTATATCCGACTGCCTCGTTCTGTAACCACATTTCAATCGTCCTTTTTTCCCTATTTTATAAAATAAAAAATTAAATATTTTATATGCAACATTAAATAGTATATATATATAATTTTATAAACGGAAACATTTTTTTTACATATATTTTTCGATTAAAACGAGTATACTTATAATAAATTGATTTAGCATAACAAGTTTAACACATCTTCACTAAAAAAAATCGGTAAGTGACATTTCAAACGTTTATTTTCACTTACAGCGTGCATATTTTTTTAAAATTCAATTTTACACATACACGACACTATCCGGTCCCATATAATTACACATAAAGCATTCATTTCGGAGCGAACATCGGGAATTTCGCGTTTCGACGGTTGAAACATAAAATTGGAATAGTTAATGCTCGGCGAAATCGTTAAAGCGAGTGAAGACTGTAATTGGAAGGCATTAAATGTAAGCAGGATTGTTATAGCTGACTGTTAAACCCTTAGCGGGTATTAGTCCTGTGTTTACACGTTACAATGTTTTGTGACGCGTTGCGTTGCGTCTCGTCGCGTCGCGTTCGCTACGCCCCGCGAACTGCGTAATCATAGGCCCGTGTAGGGATGGCTTTAAGTTCCACGCTTCCGGGATATTTTTTGGGATGAACAAGGTTCAAATTATATTTTGATAGGATATTTATGTAGATGTTAGAGGCGAAATGGCGGATGATAATTGATGCTGGTGCCGAGGAAGACCCGAGTTGTAGATATTAAGAATCACGTGCCTCGACCAGATAGGTCTGGTATGAACTGGTGGGGAAATTAAGTTTCAGAAACTCTTGAGAATATTTATATTTTGGCATTTGGTGCTCTCTGCCTACCCCGTATGGACGAAAGGAAGACAACGAGAATCAATAGGAAATTGAACAAAAGAATACCTTAACATTTATTGACAATTAATCATAAACGGGAAATGTTAAACTACCAGCATTTGTAATAAAGAAAATAGGTATAAGAAATGCGTAAGTACAGAAACGACGCTAACGTTATAATCAAAGGGCAACACTTCTATGACAAGAGTTTTGTTTAAATGGTATTAATTATGTTTTATGAGTTGTTGTTAATAAATAAACCTATGTAATATTTATGTGATTATTTCCCAAGAGGAGTTGCTTGCGTTAGAAAATTAATACCGTCTCTGTTTCAATCGTCAATGTTTTAGCAAAAGCTAATGTAATGGCAACATCCATAAATAAATTTATTTACTACAGTTGTCAACGTCTCATTATCTCGTCGCCGAAATCAGTGGAAATAAAGTGTGTTAGGAAATGGTGCCTTCGGGTACAAAAAATGCGTGACAAAGGAAACATTGTCAAAACATGTGTCCGTGCGATGGTAAATACGAATCGTCGCCAACTCGATTTGGCTCGCCCCGTGAGCACTGTTCAGAAACAAAGGAAAGTTCCCATTTCGTTCCACCAACGATGCAGCGTTTCAACAACAAAGTTGTAATTGTCGACTTTTTTACAAGCTAACCGTGCGTCATAACTTCTGAGAAGGCTTAAGAACGCTATGGAGGTGAGCTCGGTAGAGATCTGAGGCTGTGATCGCGTTAGGCTAAGTATTTGCGAACGTCAAATATATATTATGTTCGAATAATTTGTGTAATAAATTCAAAGAATTAATTCAAAGGATGGTAAGAAAGGGTAATTAATTTGGTGTTTTGATAAACTCTGAATAATATCTACGTGTCATGCATTAGTAATTGCAAAATTTGTATTTAGAGGTTAACCGATATATCGTTTGTAAACTTTAGTTGAAGTCAAAACATTTCATTTAAGCGCCAAAATGCAGTCTTATAAAAAAATTTATTAAGAAAACGTAACATTAGGTCTGTAATCTCCGAAGGGGTAGTCAGAAGAGTGTAGTACACTTCAACGTTTCACCAGTTACGATAAGTTCCATAGAGTATTTGGTAAGTCTATTGGCATACACCGGGCACAATTCCAGACTCCGAGTCATTACTAGAAAGTCTAAATTAGAAAAATCTGACAGCACCCGACTCGGGATTTGAAGCCAGGACCTCTCGATCGGCATCCACGCTTGCAACCATTCGACCAACAAGGCATTAAAAATTTTATTAGACCTGTCTAATGTAACGCCGAGTGTGAATACAGCTTTATTCTTTGTGCAAAATTAGTGCATCCATTATACAGACACGGTTGCGGCATGATAACTCATTAGGACCTTTTTGGGTCCTCGAAGAACATTGAGAAATTGCGATTGTTTCGGTTATCATCATTAGTAATGTCGCGAGTCATGACTTAAATGATGATGTGATCCAAGCGTATGAGGTGGCACGAGTTTGACAGATTTATAAGTTCAGTAAAATTTTTTTTTAGGGAAATTAGTGAAGATTTACATACAGGAAAAAATATAAGGATTTGTTAGATGAGAAAAAAGAAATGGCTGTATAAAGATTTTTCACCTGTATTATAATTTGGTTGTACAATTACAGAATTAATAGTCTATTCGGTATACTAAAAACTATAAACTTTAAGTATAATGTATAAACAAAAAGTTAGGTTATTATTCTATACAATAATTTAATGAAAACATTGAATTGATTTGTGCGATCGTTTCATAAAATGTCATTTTGTCTGGAACCTTCTTTATAATTTTCTTCAGTGAAATAGGAGCAACAAAAACTCATTTTGTACTCACAAATTTATCAAATTGTACGTACGAATATGAATTTGCGATGTCGTCTATTTTAATTGGTCACATTTCCTTTCGCCAGCACGCCGTCAGTCCGCGCGCAGTCGTTTGTTCGTGGAAAATGGAAGAAAAAAGTACTGGATTTTCAAATAGGAAATTACGTCGTCGAATTGGTGGAGCGTTCGTAATGTATTAACTCCAGTTGGTGGGGCTGTCAGTGTAATTTTTCAGCGTTGGCACTGCAATCGGAAGTGCACCGGCGGCACCGGCCTTTTTGTTTCTGCAGCGGTCGCTCCGTGATGGTTTTCGGAAGCGAGGTCGCCACTCATCGCCATTCGACTATCGGCCAATATTTCACTTCGAATTTATTGACTTCTCAGTAATTTTGCCATAGCGATGTTAAATGTCAACGGGAAGGTATTAAAATGATGCACCAGAGAGCTCTGTTTGAAAGCAACCGGCACTTAACTGCGGTAGTCGGGACGATTGCTATACAACACGTGTTTTAAGTTGAAATGTCTCATGTTTTTACTGTGTCTTTTATATTGATGCGTACCGTAGTGGCCACTTAGCACTCTGGTAAGAACTCGCGATTTCCTCCGAGGGTTGCGAGTTTAAGAGTGTAATAGTTGAGATTGTAATAACTCTTACTTCGGATGTTCTTCAATGAAAGGGAGACTTAATTTGAAGAGAAGTTTGAATTTAATAGAGATTCAAGTAACAGAGTAAAAGATTTTAAATCACTCTTATTTAGGAAGTGCTTTAAGACCGAGGTTAATCATGCTGACTTTATATGTAACTCACTTAAGTTTAATCACTTCTGCATATATTCTGGGTATAAGACGAGGACATAGAGTATTTACTATTGCAGTTCTTCGCTTCATTCGTCATACGGCCCAACCTACAAAAGTTAAAATTAATCGCCAGGGGTATACTTTTTCTATTATGCCTAAGCGATGTTCGAGTTTGGGCCGCAAAACAATATACTGAACACTTCAATTGAGCTGTCCATATAATTTTATGAATAGTTCGATTGACCTCATTTATGGTTCGTCTCCCATAAAATCCGTTCCCAACCTTCGGTGTAGGAAGGACAAGTTTAGGAAATAACTGGAGAACAGTTTCTGTGGGAACACGCCTGCCACTGTCACAATGGGACAGAATATCATTACACTGTTACACATACGTCCGAAATACACGTGCATTACCCCGTGAGAATGTATTGTCTCACCCGACATGTCACAACATGTAATCTGGTATATTAACAACTGTGCAGTTGTGACGTCTAAGCAGCTTATGCACAGTCCGTCTTTGTATGTCCATATGCTTGTGTCTCTTACAAATCATCGTGTGCGTAGGTATTCCTATTAACACCTATTTCTGTATTTTGTTCAAATACGTTTCTATGTATTGCATTTTAATCTGCATAGCCATTATACTATTACTCATTCTTTCTACGTGACCGACATCTAAGCATCCACTTATTGATTCTAATCACTTTACTTTCTTTTACTTTTTTTCCATAATTTTCCTAATCTAATCATCGGTACTCACAGCACACGTTTTTAATGCTGTCATTTCTCGAGGATAAGTTTTTATATCATTTTAATACCTACATCAAAAACGGCAACCACATTTTTATATGTAAATCCTAAGTAAAATGAAAATATAAATAAAATGTGAAGTAAAACGAAAATATAAATAAAATAATAAAAGTAAAATGTAAATTCTAAGGGGATTATACAAGAATGTAAGATTTCTTGTAAATTGTTTTGTTTCTTCTTAGAAATGTGTGTTATATTTTATCGCTGTGGTTATTATTGTCTGTTATCAGCGCAATTTTATTCTTTAGCCGTATTAAAACGTAACAAAACGTAACATCACGCCTGTAATCCCCGAAGGGGTAGGCAAAGGAGTGTATTACTTTCCCACGTGTCACCATATAAAAAAAAATTACCTAAAGAAAAGGTAATCCACAAGCATTGAAAAAAATTGTATTTTTTGGAGTAGGTATCTCTTAAAACATGAACTGCCGTGTAGAGTAGATGTACTGGATTCTTTTACGGGGAACAGTGTGTAAGCTATTTAAAAATGAACTTAATATAGCGTTTTTGGTGTAAAGGCCACCTTGGATATGGTAGTTTCGTGTAACTGACATTTTCAAAGAAAATGATAGGCAATAATCTGCAATAATAATAATATTCAAATTCTAAAAGTCTACTTAATATAAATCTGCGAGGAAATCGTTCGAACATATTTTTTACGTTTATTTTTATGCAAATTTCAACAACGTCAACTTAATTTTATAACATGTTCTTAATTAAACACAAAAAAATACTAATAACATACTCGTATGTACATAAAAATGATTATTTAAGACCCGAAAGAACCTAATACTATTGACATTGAGTTTTGATGCATTCTATTCTTATATTAATAAAAAAACTTTTCTATATGAAATCGCGTACAGGTAAAATAAAGCCATGTTTATTTGGGTAGATATTATATATCTTTACCAAACTATTTAAAAAAAGTTAAAACCAGTCCATAATTGACACAAGAGACGTGGAATAATAAAAGAAATTGTAAATCGATTCCTCATATCCCGTCTAGACCACTCATGTATAATAATAATCATGTATAATAATAATTTACTCATGTATTCTATCGACTAAACCGACAGATCAGTCGATAAAACACATTTGGAAACAGTCAACGCGAATCAAATCCACAAATTTATTTCCATTCATGAACGATTGCGTGAACGAGTGCGTGAACGATGAACGAGATAGGAAATATTGCCGTTGGTAATAAGCGTAACACTGGCCCATAACTCAATTAAAACAAGAGGCCATTCTAAATTACCATCTTAATAACACACGCACTTCGGCCCGCTACCTGGCTTGTTGGGCAGAAATGTGGCTGGAAGTGCTTGCTACTCGTATATTAAAAATTTTAATATCTTTTTAATATTATATTACATTGTTATTTAATTAACACTTCTTGACCTATTTAGGTCAGATACTGGCTGTTGGGAAACCAAGTCTTTGAAATTGGAATATAAATAAAAATAACAAAAAGCCTTTTATTACTTGCTCAGATACTTTAACATTAAAACGAAAAGCTTTGTTAGTTTAAATTTAATTTCCTTAGTCGTAGTGTTAGTTTGACGTTTACGAATATAAAATAGATATTACACCATACTCATTTTCTGTTCTACGTACATAGATCTTTTTAAACTATATGATAAAGATAATAGGACAAAATGATTCAACTTTTCAAATTTAATTTTGTATTAAAATATCGTGACCTAGCAAGCTACATCTAGTACACTAATGTATTGTTGAATATACTAACAGTTCTAATTTATTAAGAAATAGAACAAGCTATGGCAATTAATGAAAAAAATTGTAAATGATGTGTTTTGAGACTCCGACGAGTCAAAAATTACCTGTGCGATCTATCAAGCTGTCTCGTACCGGCGGCGTCATTGTGCCCCCAATATTGATTTATTTAAAACATGTAACATTCTGATTTTATTACATTCGTACATTTTGCTGATAACTGCTCATAATAAATGTGCTAAATGGAGGTAAAACAAATTATAAGTAAACAATTATACAGTATATATGTAAGTATATTGATTTATTAATTTAATTTTTTTTTAATCATTTTACTACCTTTTAGTATTCACTTTATAGGTATGTTATGTTGATACGTACTAGAATGTTAAAGAATTATTTTGCTTTACAAATGCGTTAATGGGGCTTGTAACTCCAAATTGAGATTGAGAATGATACAGCGTGGAGACTGTATTCTATTCACTTGAAGTCTACTTAAAGATACTTAATTAAACAATGCAAGAACAAAGTGTGCCCCTAAGAGAGACAATAAGAAATGTGTCGTTAGATTCATTATGAGCTATATAATAGTCTACTTATAAATTAAAGTTATAATTAAATTAATCATTAGTCTCGTAAGCCAGATTCAAAAGTGCCTCTATGGGTACATCCAACTAAAATCTATATCTATTCTATACACTGATGTAAATATTTAAAAAAAAGATTCGCTATATAAATAAACAAATAAAAACTGGACAATTCCAATCACCACAACAGATTAAATTTTCGGTTGATTGCATTTCTCTATGAATGCTATAATTTCAATCATTTAGGCTTTCTACGGGGAAAAATAAGAAAAAGTCGTGAATAATGTGTTCGAGACGTTGACGAGTCCGCGATTAGCTGTGTAATCCATCACGGCGGCGCGCTGTCACGGTGTCCCGTATTGTATTGTGCTGGTAACGGGACAGGCCGCGTATTTAGGTGATTTGTGTACTGAGAAATAATTGTCGCTGTAAACGTTCGCCTCAGGTTTACTTTACTTTATAATGCTAGAGTACACACTCCTACTCCCTCTAATAGTCGAACTCCCTCCACTTTTCCTGATTCGTACAAGCTGCAGCTGTTTAAATAGATAAATTAACTGATAAAGATTCGCCATATGTTAACCAAGTAGATCATATACTGGCTGGTGGAGGAGTCAGGAGTCTCCGAAACTGGCATACGTGTAAGTAGAAGGTATTTAGGATAAAGATATTTAGGATTCGATGCCATCGCTTAACCTGTAAGCGACCTGGCGTGATGATATAATGAGAAAAAATACCTGAATTTAAGTTACGTGCGAACATTGGATTGTTACTTATATTGATTATATGTTTAACAAGAATCGGAAGCGGATGTTGGATTACGTGGCTTCTAACTGTTTAATAATATTTTAAAATGTGAACACGCCCACTGTACTGTGGGAGTGTACTAAACTCCTCTGCTAGCCCTTCGGGGAATACCTACAGACGTGATGTTCCTTTTTTAAAACGTAAACTATGTTCAGAACCAAGTGACGATGATGTTTTCAGTGATGAACTTTCTGACGATTAGCTCTTCATACTTAGAATATAAAGAAGAATCTTATCGAACATTGGAAAGACAAAAGGATAGATGATTATAATAGACCATTGCTTAAATTCGAACATCGCTCATGAACCACAACAACATCAGAGTTGAGAGTTACATACAGATATGCACTTCACTGTTACCATGACTACGGGAATTAGCATAAGAGTTCACATCGCTGTCACAAAGTCTACAATAATTATCATATGCTGTTTCTCGCATAAACAGTACCTTCTCCCTTCCCTTCAAGGCTTGTCAGTGTGTGTCATTATTTCATTAAATAAATTCGTAATAGTTATAATAATAGCCTGTATATTTTATACGCCGAATACGATCCATTAGAGGTGGTATTTGCTTGAGGTCATTAACTTAAGGCGAAGGTTAAATTCGTAAGTGATAATTAAATTACTTTCGAAGTGGTGTTCTCAACCGCTGTTTAACGCGTGATTAATTTTACCAGTGATATTTTTACAGTTTATACAGTGATATAAGTTTCGTTGATAAAGAATGTGTCAAATGAGCCGCAAAAGGCTATTTTTTAGTTCAATCAGTATACTTTACTGAGTATCAGTATCAGTTAAATCCAAGTACCTACTATAGTAACCTTCTCCAGTCGTAATTTTAATTTAATTTTTTATTTATCATCAGTCTATGTACTGAGATACTGCCACTGAGTGGACTGCCACTGCTGGACATAGGCTTCCATGTTTATTTATGCTCTTGGACTTAAACAAAAGTGGTTAAACTTAGGAGTGTATTACACTTTCCTGCCTACCTCTTCAGAAATTACAGGTGTGATGTTATGTTTTTAAATTACATAGTGGTAACATT
>DWMF01000447.1:0-14756 GCA_018244815.1 Parelbella polyzona | reverse complement strand
CTCCGGTGGCGCGGTGCGTGAAGAATTTGTTACGGCTTTGCCTTACAATTGGTTTTCCAGATGGTTCTATCGCGTATTTACAATAATAACATAGCATTATAGACTATGGCCTTGACCTGGCATTTTTAGACGAGACCCGTGTCCAACAGTGGAACGAGAGAAGGTATGAAAAAATAATAAGAAAATAAAGATACGAACGGAGGAAAACTATCGTTTTTTCTATTGTTTCATAATTTAAAGATTCTTGTTGGTAATCATAAACTTTAAGGATATTATGGACTGGTAAGAAAGAGCCAACAAATTGTATACGAAGCATAACATTCTCTAACTGAGAACATACCTTTATCTTAAAAGTGATAAGCTACTATTGCATTTCGTTATCACACGGTTCTATGTATAATTTTTTTTTTCATTTTAAATAACTTTGATGGCTTATTGAAAACAATTTATATAGCTATACCATTTTATATGACATCTCTTTGACGTTGTCTTAGTATACAAACATTTTATTTCGTCATAAAATTAAATTGAAACGGTCGTCTATTTTACAGATTGATGAAACGAAACGCGTTAAATTGTTGTTGCCAGTGTTCAGTCGAGCAAGTTACAGTTTTCTACAAATAAAAATATTATTACGACAATTGCAATATACTGTAATTAAATGAAGAAATTAACTTCTCGGCATTTTATTCGAATTACTGCTAATTACTCCACATACATATACCTAGAAAATAAAACATTTAATGTTTTCTTTATTTTATTCTTATATCCTCAGTACCCTTTATTTCAGCATTTATTAACCGGTTTGACATTTACATTCCCAGAAATATATGAAAATACTCTCAGTAAGATTTTCATAGGAATAAATCCTTGACATTACTGGACTATTTATCGTATGAGCCAGACCTGGTTAGAGTTAAAGCTTCTGAAATATCGCAATGCACTTACGGTCGGTAAGCAGTTATACCGTCCTCATATATTATGCATTTAAGGGCTGCGATTGGAGCTCCACAACGGAAACAAAAATCGTTACTGATCAAAAGTAGAGCACCAGGATAATTTTGGAGTCGGCAAGGTGAAGCGCGAAGCTAGTGTGATTAAAAATCAATAGGAAGGCCCCAAAATATCACACTGGAGCAATGGCCGTGGAAATGTTGAATCTTGTTGAAATAACAAAATGGAAAATCATGTTTGTTTTAATAAGAAACCGTGTCAGATTCGCAGATTTGAAAGATGTTTCTTTTGATTTGACTAACTGAAGTCAGGAATTTCTTAATTTAGGACATATCTGATGAAATGTTTGAGTAAACTAACATTATGAAGTAACATTAGTAAAAACTTAAATGAAAACAAATCTATTCCTTGTGTATAATGCTATATATTTTAATGATACACAAAATAACTATAATGATTATAATCGTTCGCCACTTTTGGACTTATTGTACAAATGCGTCTCGTTTTTAATATTTAACATAATAACAACAGCTAATGTAATATTATAAGCCATCATGGTAGTATATAAAGATGTATTTGAAAGAACTAAGGATCTACAGATCATTCTGTTTTGGTCTATTAAAGAAGCAGACCTTGAACTTTAGCCGGATCTACTACAAATAGATGAATTTACTTAAAACCGAATCACAAACAATGATTGAAGACGTTGAATATTGACAATACCATTTATACATAGCTATAAAAAGCGCCGATAAAAATCTTCTACAGAGACAATTCGAATTTATAAACAGAGAGACATGCCACAATGCCTCAACGCCAACGCTGTGCACGCGTGGGTGACTTGCCGAACAAGTCATTATAATATGTAATGACGGAGCTCACTTCCTTGGGAACAGAACTTACATGACTCAACTTACTATCAATTTTGTCCCTTTGTGTTTCAGCTAGACGCGTTCTAAGAATTCAACCAACGTTACCATAATTAATTTCTGGTGCGTTTGCCTTTCGTAATTGTAGTAGGATTTCGTAACTGTCATAAACATAAAGGCAGATATGATACTACTTGGCTTCGAGTCAATTGTACCGTTTCTTCACGCACTATCACCTACTTCAAGTCCGTAGGTACATTTCTACCTGTACTGAAATATTACAGAGAAAAGTGCTTTTAGATTTGTATCTTTTAACATTGACCTATACGTAAAACAATTGTCTGATCATTTCGGATTATATTATTTCCAACAAACGCAGTGGTAAATCAACAAACACCAATAGAATCAATAAGCAGTTAAATGCATCCTAACTTCGCGCTTCGCATTCATTAGCCAGAAACGGACCACGCGACGTTCCCCACCATATCGGGTATCCTGAGAACATGCCTTGATAATCTCCGATCTTACTTTGTAGAACAATATTCAAATTGCTCCGCTGCTTTCGAAAAACTACATTTTACTATTTATCGTTTTAACTGTGTGGATATCCTACGGTCCGTACCTTAAGTACAAAAGTTGTGGTTCCGCTTAGTGGAAACCAGGTATACCAAGTCATCCATCATTGACTTCTTGGCTTTGTTAGTTTTAAGTGTAAGTGTAAACCGCGAGCTCATGCTCATTAGGATTTTAAAAACATGCTAAGTTGTATAAACTCGAAGTCAATGTTGGGCTTGTGTCCTATCCATCTAGATTCTGCCTTAAGCCCAGGGAAATCCTCATTCAAGTATGCTGATAATCCATTGCGCTCACTCCTTGCCCTTTTGGACATCAAAGCTCTATCACCCAACACAATTACAGGAGTTCTATTAGACATTTTTTGGGAATTTAATATAACAACAGAGACCAGCTACAATACATTGGTAAGATGGCAGTAACTTTTAGATTTGAACCATAATATATTTTCTGTAAATAACAATAATTCTACGGTTCGTGGGTTCACGCAGAGAATCACTAACCAAGCCACTTTACGCTAGGTGGGAAATTAAAGATAATTTTTGTAAATCCTTAGATAATGCTGTTCCCACGGGGCCGTACTGTGAGTTTGTACGCGGCCATGCGTAATAAAAAGTACTCTAGTATTGATTATATATGTATGTATAATGTTTCCTGAGTACCCCATATAATATTTCAAGGAATCACTATTGGATAGGAATCATGCCGTATGCAGAGGTTCAAAGGCCACTGTTTATAGACCTTTGTTTTTATCAATTTTCTTCAGGGTTTGAGAACATATGTCATTAATATAAAAGTGTCAATAAGATATTTGTTTTACCTGAATGTAGCATTTTGCCTAATACGATTTATGTAGATACATGTAGATGATGCACCTATGTGGTTTTCATTCCGAATGTCGGATCAGTTTTGTGTTGTTAGATCTTTTCAGAGAGTGCAGCAGCGCGTAAAACGTTAGCAGTTTCATGAAATCACTTTTTACTACAGTTATTGTAATGAACTGGACTCTGTTTATTGTTAACTAATATTTACATGTTTTAATAAAAAAATATGTAGGTTACTAATGTTTATAGGTCTGTCGCGCATAACTCTACTTAAATAAAGACCATTTAATTTTCGACAAGTTATATTTGTCACAAAACCATTTCAATTTAATCAAGCCGGCAAAACTATTGTCTGCAATATCATATTTTATCTACTTTTGTTCCAAATATCTTTAGAGCGAAATATGAGGCTCGCTGTTTGCTGTAGCATCGGAAATATAACCAGTGCGCCGGAAACAATCGGAACGTCGGGCGTTAAGGCAAAATTGGGGCTAGGGAGATGTTGCCATGTGGCGTGGCGAAATACGGGACAGCAGCAGCAAAAATATACTCATGCGGATGGAAATAAAAAAGTGAATTAAAATTATAATACCGGCATTATTTACATTTTTTTTATTTATTTGTATCACATTATCACAGCCTCACTCAGTCAATTGTGTTGTCAGCGATCATGGGATTTAAGTTCCTCAAGGTCTATTGTATCACATAGTGAACCACGGACAAGTGAGCTTGGCATGCACTCCAAAGTTGGAGTTTGGAACTTTTTATACTCTCTAATATTTGCATCTAATCAAATAAGGGTTAAAATTTTATATAAACTAATAATTTGGAAAATATTTACTCCCCTTTACATAATTGTATACTATTAGTTGTCTTCCTAAGTTCATTAAAACCTCTTTCGTTTTTATTTTCATTTTTCCTGTTCAGAGAGACTCATGCACGAAAAAAGGAAAGTCCCTTTAAAAACAAGACCTCTTGCAATCCTACACAGAATGGACGCACCGTGGAGAACGTACTCTTTTAGGGGTGACCGACTCCGAATGTGGACTTCCATTGTTCTCGCCAACACAGCGGCGTGGCGGCAGCCCAACAGATCCTCTAGATAACTCGTTGGGTCGTTTACACTATAAATATTTGTTCGTTCCAAATTAAATGGTGTTTCTGGATCATCGCGGTGAAGAAACGAACTCTGATTAATTAATCTTACAATTTTCGCTAAGTCATTATCATCATCATTGTTGTCTGCTTGTCTGCTTGTTGTCTCTAATAGCATGCCACTGAGCTTGATCCTCAGCTCCTCTCAGCCAAATCCTAATAACTAGTAAATTTTATCACATTAATATCCGGGGAATGTATCGATTGTAAATAAAATTAAGCTGCTGAAATATACGATATTACTCTTCATACCCCTTGTCTATAATTAAATCGTGAGCCTAACAGTAATGTATAGATATTTCACAATGATAGCATGGTAGTCATCTAAATAGTTGTGTTAAAAATGTTTTATATAGTATCGGTAGCAAATTTATAGAATTGTGTTTGTACTTTATTTATTGAAATTAGTGTTAACAGTACTGGAAAAATATTGAACAGTTAAGAACATGGATTTATTTAAAAAAATGCGTTTATAAACTCCTAAAAGCTAACTTTACTCGCGTCAGACTACTATTTTATATGAATAAAACGGAGCAGACCGAGATATTCTATGGTATACTCGCGTTGTAGGCGTAAAATGGAACGCACTCGTAATAGTGACGTCATCGGTACACGCCGCTTTAAAAATGTTTCCGCAAATTGAAAAAGGCGTTAGTTGAGAGTTTTCCGTGCGAGGTTTTTATTTTTTTCATTTGAATTTTTTACATCCAACTTGTACAGTTAGTGCTTATGATCGTATCTAGCTATAGTTAGTTTTTGAACTGGTTTTAACCGGTTATTAGTAACGTGTAAACCTGACGTCGAAGTTAAAGTTTAGCTGAAAAATAATTTATATTGGTAACTGCTTTTGTTTTTTGAAATATATATTACGAATAAATCCATTACTGCTTTCTGGGCACTTCCCACACAATTCAGACTTATTGTTTGTTAAATTACTTGTGTGAAAATACAATAAAAAAGCAACCTGTCGCTTAGAAATAAATTCGAAATTTATACCTAAGACTGGAGATTATCTAATATTTCTTAATAGAGCAAGCTGTTTAGCAATTTACGTCCAATGCATTGAACGCGAAGTAGAAAAATTTCATACACACTAACTGGGGTCTATTTTGTCGTGGATTTTTCTTTATTTTCAAGTAACTAATAATATTACAGAGTAACTTCTAAGCTTTCTATTTGCATTTCACCATAAACGTATAAATTGATTCCAATGTATTTTCATCCTGTTTAATTCTATGCAAATTTTGCACTACTCCCAATTCGCACGATAAAGCATTTAGAGAGCCATTGCATGTTGGTGGTTATTTTCCATTAGCATTGAATGTAAAATATTATTTGAATTTAATCTGTTTGACATTTTTGGTTTTAAGCGTTAATGTTTTGGACATTGATGTTTTTAGATAATATAAGGTGATATTGTGACTATCCAAGTCCATGGAATACAGATCTGCATCAAATCAAGTTCAAGTTCGGTATTAAGTTTGTTATAAACATTTATTTAAGTTTTTATTGACACATGGTTTTATTGAAAAGTATTAGTCGTCCAGAGAAAGGGCCTGTTATTTATTTCTATCGTATAATCTCTGGTTACTAATACACTGTCATTATTATGCCATGTTATTAAAAATATCCTACAATGAGTTTTAAATGCAACCGTTAATACTTTAACATAAAAAAAAGAAAGTTCTTAAAGTAACGATGATAATACTATTTGATAATAACATCCTGTATGCAAATATTAATTGCAAGCGATCAGTTTTATTTGCCATTGTGGGTTATGGATTCACTTGTGGATTTTCATTCACATTTAAAAATAGAACGAAGCGTCAATTTCATAAAATAAATTTTACGTTGCTTCAGATAATGATGCGCTACTTTGGTCAACGTTATACACTGATGTTGATTAATAATTCTCTTCTCCTTCGTTCCCTTTTTTTAAATGTCTTCTGTCACTTTTGTACGTTATTGTAACCACCACGTCATACTCTTATCTTTGTTCACAAATAGTGCATAACTGACTCCGGCCAAGCATTTCTTAAGCCAAGCCGCAGACCGGACTTCATAGAAGGTTTGCGATGCGTGAAATGAAACGTTTTATTAATTAGGTTTGTTGCTTTTGCAGGTACCTACATTTCTTGCTGTACCTATTGACGCAACAATCTACTAATATAGTTAGCACTCTATATAATGTTTAGATCTAAAGTAAACGTGTACCTGCATATCTACCTGCCTCAAGAATATTATTATCCATCAGAAATCGGACCCGAAACTGGGTGACACGTGTTACCGTAATTCTTTGATAATTATGTTCTTTTTAAATAGAGATCTAGGAAAACTGCTCATTGAACATAAACAAGCGATACATTGATTTACTCAACAGTGACGAAGATATTTAGATATTTATTACAAGTTATTACTTGCTGACATTTTTGTAACTTGCTGACGTAAGCCTGATTGGATATAGCAAAATGTAACACTAAGTTTTATGTTACGTTAAATTAGTTTGCGAATAGGGTGTATGATATTTTCAAGCAGTATAAAACCACGCACTGCCCTACCTCCCCCGACTTTAACCAACTCCCCTTAAATTCCCCCCACAACCAACAAATATATACGCATAATATACAAACGTACATTACCACGCATAACTATTGCCATCATATACGAGTATGTATGTATTTAACCCTGTAAAAGAACATTCTCAGGATAATGTTTGACAATACTTATGTTAGAGCTGTTAGTTGCAAAGTATTTGTATTATACTCGTATTATCATCACCATCATGATTATTATTGGTCTGTTTTAGTCCACTGCTGGACTAGCCTCCCTCTGAGCGGTTTTGCCCAAAATCCCCACATTGGTGATGCGGATTCAGAATCGCAGAGCATGGCTTTTCGCACATTTTTCGCTGTTACCCATCGGCTGCCAGGGCACTTAGACGTGTCTAGGCACTGGTCGGACCAGGTCTCTCAAAACTTGAATATGCCAATGAGCATGGCAGTGCAACAAACCGAGAATCACTCCTCCTGGAGATTGTTACTGGATGGTTACAAGCGGGATCACGTTCCTAGTAATGCTAATCACTTACTAGACAGAGAAGCATGGTACGTCGTACCGCGATCTACCAGACAGGTTTATAATACAACAGAGCTGCTAGATCTGTTGTATTATAAATATAGTAATTGTCCCGCGATTAAACAGATATACATAAATTTTCATTGCAAATATGTAATGAGCAATAGCCGGTCCATTTGTCATCTCACTTTCCCTTTGTTTATTGCAACGAGTGTCAATATTTGAACTGAGCTGTAATTCAATACAACCGGTCGAGTTTTGTTTTCAAATAGATCTATTTATCGATTCAGTAACATAACCGCGACGTATTGTCTTTGGTAAACGTTTTGACACGGTAGAGCCAAGCGTGTATTGAATACCCGCATGTTATAGCTATAAATGGTGACTGAGTATATTATTGTATTTTCTAGATAAAGCTACGTCAGAACCGTAAGAATAGAGATATTTGGCATTCCGTACGCTCTGCCTACTCTTTAAGGAACCTGGCGTGACTTTAAAATAAAAGTAACAATAATATTATTATTGTTATGTGGATGTTATTGTGCTTAATTTGATCGAAATAAAGTAATTAACAATGAATAGTCCTACTAGATAATGAGATTGATGCTTTATAAATTTTTACTAATTAGTTTCTGTCTCTATTGAAATCTCTTCCAAGTATTGGTATATTCGAATGTATATTATTAAGTAGACTGCGTTAGACCGCGAGCTACATGCGTATACACCTAAAAGTATATGTTCGTATCCTACTTCCGTCCACTGCTGAATATAGGCCTCTCCAATAGCACGGCACTGAGCTCGATCTTCAGCTATTCGAATCCAACCATTTTGGTTATATCGTCGCTCCACCTAGCTGGAGGGCGTCCTACGCTACGCTTACCAAAACGCGGTATCTACTCCAGAACACGTCTACTCCAACTCCACTTATATACTCATATATGAGTAGGTATAGAAATTAGTTTCGTATGTAAATTTTAATAAGAACATACATATGTACATTCCGAACTTTAATTTTAATAAGAACATTCAAGCCGAGGACAGGGCGCGTTGTCGCTCATTGGGGGAACCATATGTTCACTAGTGGACTGAGATAGGCTGATGACGATGACAAAGAATAGACATCTGTGACATTCCCGAATAGTAAAAATCCCTTGTATTTATTGTCTGTTACATTGTCTATGTTGCATTTTTGCATAAGAAAATTGAATATGAAAATGATATGGGAATATTTTTAAATATTTGTTTATGGTGGTGACTAATGCGTACCCGTCTCACCCGCAACGCATATTGTTATTGTACAAAAGAAGTTTGACCTGGTTTTTCCCCTTTTTAAGGATCCAATTTCGTGTTGCTACCCTCCTGCAGTGAATGGGATGTTGCAAAGACAAAGCTCTTTAATTCTTCATTGTATAACTTCTTTTACATCAACATTGTGATACTAGTAGGAATTGGAACAATTCGTTTTGGATTGTGTCTTTTCCATTTAAGTTTGTTTCGGTTTGGTAATTCAAAAATATTCAATATTTGTATTTATCTTCATAGACCGATTATTGTTTATTAGATTTTACAAAAATCAATTTTTCAGAAGACCGTACAGGTTGGTCGGAATCGGTATTACAGTTTGCGAAATACCGGCGACGCCAAGTTTTGGACACTTACCCAATCGTGTAACCTCAGATTATAGAACTTAAAATGAATATTTTCGCTGTAAATGTTTCCGACTATATAGGCATCAATCAATTTGTATTTAAATAATAACTCACAATCAGTGTAAACCTTTTCGGGGCAGAAACGTCTAAAATTGGGAAATTTATTATAATGGCTTTGAACGCTAATTATCTTGCATTAATTTTATACATTATTATTAACGAGTAAAGCAAATGGCGTGTCACGCGAAGGCTCCGTTTAAGGCATTAAAACGCTAAACAAATTGAACGCAGACACATTTATGTATCTATTTTTTAATGGAAGAAAATTAAATTAAAGTTTACTTAAAGTATAGGGGTGATGCGATAATACATTTTTTATTTAAAAAAAATCGAAATGAGTAAATTGTAACCAATAGAGTTGAATAGGACCGCCATTTCACAGTGTTAAATTCTACTGTTTAACTATTTTCGATAGAAATGTATGCTATGAAAGTATCAATAAGTGTCATAGATATTTACTGTCGTGGGAGTGCAGACCGTCTGTATCATCACTTCGGCTAATGATGATCATAACTTTAGCATAACGTATATACAAAACATGGGTCTCTCAGAATGAGAAAGGTTAAAATCATAATCTGCCACGCTGACCACTTGCGCCTTAGCAGTTTTGACATCTAATACTAATAAATAAAAATTATAAATTATTTATAATCTAACATATTTAAGTGAATAATAGCGACTGGATAACTTTTGTTGTGTGTAAATTCGATAATATTGCGCACCGGCTTTTAACTTCTTAACTAAGTACTCTAAAAGACTGAAGCAACCGATTTTTGTCCACTGATCAGATAAAAGCTAGCTACAGGTTACGGTCCCTTGATGAACATGAGTACGTTTTAATTTCGCATAAATTAAACTTATAAAGGCTTAGCTGACTGGAGTGCGCTTAATATACGCGGATATAAGGGTCGAGAGAGCCGTAGCAATCGATGTCACACGAACCGCTGTGAGAACTTTCAGCACTGGGTCAATGAGTTGGAGGTGCGTAAGGCTTTAGTACGCTGAAAATAGAGCATGTTGAGGTACCTTTTTTAAATTTTGTTATTGTTTAAATATATGGTATCTGCTTTGAATGATCACTTCTAGAACAGTACTAACAGTCTATTATTACATGGATTTAGTATGTATAAGTAGGTATATGAACATAAGTAGTGCATTGTACTGGCAAACTACTGGGTTTAACTGTCCTCAATCTGAAAGTAGACTCGAGTCCAACAATGCAATGATACGTCTTGATAATGATGATGATAAAGCGGTACATTTTAATTTGTTATTATATTTAATCGCTTCGCTAAATAAAAGACGTTCGCACATTGTCAGCGCGTTTGGGCGTCGAGAGCGCTGCGGTAATCGTCTTCACACGAGGCGAGTTGAACAATTCCAGTACTGGGTCAATGAGTTGTGTACGTTCGTAAAACTTCAAGAGAGCGACGTCGAGTTATGGAATAAGTTCACAGTTATATTAAACTAGTATACACGTGAGTGACGATATATGCAAGGTGGCTGGCAGCTTCTGGAAGCAATGTCCTGAAGATCGAGTTCAGTGGCATGCTATTGTAGAGGCTATTATCCAGCAGTGGTTGGGAGTAGGCTTATGGTGATGGTGAAGACAATGGTGATGACGATGACGATGACGATGACGATGACGATTACGATTACGATTACGATTACGATTACGATTACGATTACGATTACGATTACGATCATGATGACGATGATGATGACGATACATATGTAACATGCCAGGATGTATGCAAAGCGAATTGTCCCGCTAAATTGAGGCAATGTTACGTTTAATATGCATTTACTAAAAAGAACGATATTGAAAGCTGCTTTTACTGACAGAATAACTTGAAGTAATCTTACTGCTTTGTGCGACTCTCGAGATCTGTAGGCGGGATTCTCTTTATTTTAGGTTGCCTTTAATACGTATAATCCACTTAAGCTTTGTAACTTTACAGCAAATATTGAAATTTTATTCAAGTTCTTGTAAAATTTGTATAAAGACGTTGTCATGTTCAGCTTTTATTCTTCGAGATGAAATGAGATAAATTCTAGTTTTTCGTGAATAACTCGAATATTTAAAAGTTCACGAAGAATATAGAGACGTCCTTTCATTTCTCTTTTTTAGAATTCATTCATCTTTACTCGAGTGAAATGTCTAACATCCGAGTCGAATGAAATGAGTGAATAGACGTTTCTAGTCTAATTTTCTCTTGGATAGATAAAACTTTTTGTATGAGGAATAAATTTGTTATATTTTAAATTGCTACAAATAGTAAAGAAGTTTTGTTGATACATTGATATTATTTCTAGAATTAGAATCCACTTTTATAGGTGTGTAATCAGTTCTTAAAAAGATTCCGTTCAAATTAAAGTATAAATAGAATATAATCACTTTTTATATGTAAATTTGCACACGTGCATTTAAAAGTGGATCTTTCACTAGTACCTTTCACCAGTCTTAGATTGTTTGGTTCTACAATATTTTTTATTATTTATTGGAAATATCACGTAAGATCGGATACACGGCGTATACCTGCATATATCCGTATCATTGACAAATTACATCAGAAATTTGAATGTGATTTGCGACCTTGTTTATTTATCCCTAAAGCATGGCCAAGTATGTTCCAGTCCTTTTCCAGCCGTGAGGATAGACTCGTCCTTAGCAGTGAGAAATATATCTAAACAGGCTTTAAGAATATATGAATTTAATGATGTGCTATTCCTACTGCTTCTTATCCCAGTCTCGAATTTATCTCCACAAAGCAATCATTACATACAAAAGAATGTCCCTTTGTAAGATAGAAACACCACTGCAATAATATCTTCGTCACAAGATATTATTTTCGTTCAACATCATTGCTTTGATATCAGATAAAAACAAATCAAATATAGAGACAGTGTCTCTCGTTAATGAATCGAGCTTGTTTCTAATACCGCTTTTGTCTGAGCACAGATAGAGTTGCAGCATTAATTCACACCGGTCTAGACGGTCTTTCGACTGTTGCAATACTGTTGCCCGCTTTCGAACCTCCCACGCTATGGTCACTGGTTCTACCGGATTATTGATTTGTTTGTCGATTAATTATCTGATGATATTGACTTATTACAATCGATAAACATTCTTGGACTCAAAATTACTGTTATGCAAAGTATTTTTGGAATCTGTATTCGAAGATCCCTTTTCGTAACGTTATGTTTTAGGCAGTTTATATGTTATAGAGGTAAGTACTGAATATAACTGTCATCTTATCGTTATGGGTGGATTTCATTTTGATTATTGTCTAGCAATTTTTTAACCAAAATGATAGGTAAATCAATGTGAGCTTTAATTCTTGTTGAACCATCCAATCGTGCGGTTAACGCCACGCATGTTCTATTTACATTTGGCTTTGTAATATAGTAAAACGCAGTTTGAATTTTCCCCACAATAGACTGCATTTATTGAAATTTGACGTGATGCATTGTCTCAATGTTTTAATGTTGGATATGACTGTGATAAAATTAAGTTTTGCTACAATTGTTTCTATTTTTGTCTCATCTTTTTATCGTTCCACTCTTGGACACTGGTCTCCTCTAAGAGTGAGAGTGTTTACGCCATAACCTGCCACGCTGGTTAAATACGGACTAGTAAGTTTCACACGCGTTAGAATTTTTTTTTGTGAAATCTAAAGTGTGTAGGTTTTTTCGCGTTATCTTCCATCACCGTTGTAGCAAGTAATATTTACACAAAAATTAAACCCCAGACATCTGAAGTGACAAACTAAAATATAACCGCTTGTCTATCTTTGCCATACTATTATTAGTATCTACTATTGTAGATACTAGTAAATATTGTATTGTGAAAACATGTTGAAAAACACTGAAACTGCTATATGCTATTTTTATGAAGCCTTGCATGTAAACAAAGACCTTGCGCGGAGTCAAAACATTCGTAGGTAGACTGTATTAGGCTCACATAGCGCTGGCAGAGGCAGGGACAGACGGAGTTCTGCCTCGAGCGCCGCTCAGTAGGTCAATAGCTT
Source organism: Parelbella polyzona (assembly GCA_018244815.1). NCBI lineage: Eukaryota > Metazoa > Arthropoda > Insecta > Lepidoptera > Hesperiidae > Parelbella > Parelbella polyzona. The sequence continues at coordinate 1,566 of DWMF01000447.1, read as the reverse complement.
TACTGGAGTGCTGCCTCTGCGACTTAGGCCTCTCAACCACTCACTTACGAGTATATGTAATACTTCCACATAGATTCACATGAGCAATGAAATTCAATTAAGTCAATTCAATTATGTTCCATTTACTTTGTACACAACAAGTACCTATATAAATTCGGAATGTTGTCCAATCAAACTATTTTTAGGTTATCAGGACAAAGTGCCGATAATATTTCAACAATTATCTATAATAATATACTCAAGGACCAACATATTTCGGATATAAATCGGAAACATCACAAAGTGTAGTTAGTGATCAGGGGAATTACTACTACATTTGATGTTTAATTACACGCATATTATACGATTAGAAACAACTGTCTATTATTAAAGCGGATTCATAAAAATCAACATTCGCAACATAATAACATTAAGCGCCATTCGAGTATACATTCTCTATGCGTATTGTTCGGAGCATTGTAAATATTTTAAAATGCATAGCTTTCTTTACATCATTGTTTAGATCTTGCAGCCTTGTTATTAAGCCGTCAGCGTCCATAAACGGATGCTAGGTGATCTATTGTCTATAGTTATACCGTATGTGTGACCGTCTGAGAATTCTACGTACCCAACATTTCAAGAATAGCTAGTGTATGTTTTTCATTTAATTTTATTCTGTGAACTATTCAGTAAATTTCCATTAAAACTTGTCTTTAATTAATTAATTACATACTATTTTATCGATAAACAATAGTGACAGTGACAAGGTACATTTCACGATTTGCTTCAAAGTTGCTGATAAAAGGCAAAACCTTTATGACAATTATACTGAATTATAAATTGAATAAATATATATACTATGTCAAATACTTAAAACTTAAAAACTAAAATTGACTTCATTAATCAAGTTCAATCATTCTCATTATACAAGTTCAAATATTCTTATAAACAAAAATATTACACTTCCGTAAAGATATTTTGTTAAATATGTTAATGTAACTTACAGAAACAGAAGCCTTATAGTATAATTCAGACGATCTAATCGCTCTTGGAATATTGGTAAAGTAAGATATCAACCCTGTTTCCATTATACATATATACGAGTAGTGTGTGCAAGTGTGCTTAAATTGTATGGATAGTTAATTTTTTAAGTCGGCCATGCAGTGTTCGTCGGTCGTATTGATTTTTGTTATTTGCGTCCCGTCTGCTGCTATCCTGTACATCTGCGGCTATTGTTGGACGGATGTCCGATTATGTGGTTTCTTTTATGTTTTTTGTCGCTTTTGCGGACAGCGTTATAGTCGTACCATCAAAATAAATTTTCGTAATGCTTAAAAGTTCTGATGTCGTTTTATGCACGAATGAAGTTCGCCGATTTCGTTACCAATCTCTCCCTTTATTTGTCAGCTAATTAAAATGCTCTTTGAAAATTGTGGCTAAACGAAGTTGGGTGGAATTATGCTCTCTGCAGACGGGATTGCGGGGTTGAAAACATTAGCCAACTTTTCGAACCGAGCGGAAGAGTAGGTACCTACGTTTTCCTGTCGGATTCCATGAAATATAAAAATATATTTATCCAAAGCACAG
>DWMF01000446.1:0-14775 GCA_018244815.1 Parelbella polyzona | reverse complement strand
TTTTCTAGAACAACAGCAAGAAACTCTGCGAATCTTAGAATTTCCCTAAAGTTCTCTTAGACGTATTATATTCGACAATCAGAACAGTTACCGTAAACTTAGTCCTTCTCCTTTTTAAACGAGACCTGCATTCAACGCGAGCCTATTTCTACATAAAAAAAACACTAGAACAGTAAAAATTGGCTGATTATAATTTTTAGAGGTTAGGATATTTGTATGTCATATACTTGTCCGTACATAGTATTTTGATCAAATATAAAAGAAAATATTTCCCAATTTGTCACAAACAGCGCTCTCACTGAAGTACCTATTTCTGATTTCATCAACAATACAAATATTAACTTATAGTACCTAAATGATTGTTGTTGACTTGACCAACAATAGCAGCTTAAACAGTAGGGTATTAATCTTGAATATGAATCAATCACACATATTAGTTACGCCGATACAGATTTTCAATTGAAAATGAACGGGCAGCTCAGTCAGAACTCCCTAAATATTCATAAATTGATTCTAACAATCGAAATGTTCTGAACTCTCAAATCAGGTAACAGGTGGAGGTCTGCATTATAAATCAGGGGTAGTTCGGAAATTGGCGAGTTCCTGATTTCAAGTCAAGTGGAGCAAACTCTTGGCTTGAATATTATTGGTTATTCCATTATTAAATCAATACTTATTTGCGTATAGGCTTACGACTATATTTGTCCATTGTCTATGACTTTTAAAGGTCGTATTCCCACACTTATTTTTCTCTATGCGATATTGCTACTAAGATTATTGGCGTAGCTCAAAGGATTACCAAGCTGAAGTCAAGGATTTCCATGGTCGCCAAGAGTTGATAGATATATTTTACACGCTTCAAAGACCATTATGTGGAACTGTAAGGTATACTGATTCCCCTACGGTAATATATTTGTTATATTAATTTAAATAAACATTCATACAGCACCGCAATAAACCTGTCACTTTTATATAAACATTTTTTGTTATATATCCATTGCCATGCTGTTTATTTCAAAGTAGTCATTTCTTAAAATAAATGCCGTAAGCAGTACATTCTTGCCGAACTATTCCGTACTTCCAAGAGTTATATACGCGTTATAATTATAGTTATATTACGCGCTGGTACATTTTAACCGCACAATAATATAACTGAGACGTAACCATACGTTTTGTGTTAAATTTACGATCGGTTTACATAAATCAATGGTGAAATGCAAACGAGCAGCTTCTGACCGTCAGCGATATCGTAAATTAATTTTCACGTTTAAACGTCCATAGTACAGCTGATTCCTTTCATGTATAGACAAGGCTACACTTTTTCAGCGAAAAATAACAAATGTTAAGATAAACATGTTGTTCCCGACATAAGTATGTTCACAATATGCTTTGTATAAATTGCGGCGTACTTTTACACCGATTGGAATAAAGCATTATACCAACTATTATTCCAACAGCCATTCTCTAGAACGTTGTCAACAACTTTGCATTGTACACGGTCCATTTGTGAAATTAATGGTACTTTATTTGCAATGAACTATTAAAATCCCGTAATGTAAATTAAATTCAGGCGAATATTGAAAATTGCTTTCGAATTTAATACCATTATTTACCGATTCAAAGGCATTTAATTTTCGTTCACCATAAAGCTTATATTGGCATTGGCAGTGTAAAAAAAACTAAGCCGCCATTTTTTTTGTTTGGCGCCAGATGCGGAATAAAAATAACGACGGGCTGAGTGAGGCCCTTTGTTATTGAGAATTAACTTCTCAGAGAAGAGTTTTTTATGACGATTTCCTCTTTTTAAAGGGTGCTGGTCATCCTAAAGTTTTAGCAAAACATGTAAACGAAATGAAACTTGACACCCATGAAATGAAATTTTCACATACAAAGGACAAACATCGCAAAATAATCTATGAACAACAACATGACAATAGAATTGAAGACGAAATAAAAAGAGTGTAATGAATTTCCGTGTTTATACAAAAAGGTACAAATTCCACCTAACCGCAGAAATATGACATTAAACATCAGACGTGGTTCGTTATGTAAGAAGCTTAACATTTATCATAAAATTGAAACGTAACATTATGCCTGTATTCTCCGAAGGGGATAAGAACAAGTGTAGTATACCCCCAAATTTCACCACACATTAGACTGTGAGCTTATTGCCATGAACCGGGCACAGATCCAATCTCCGACCCACTACAATACAATACAATACAAAAATACTTTATTGCACACCACATATAGTCAAAAACAACAAAATAATAATAGTAATAATAAAGATAACTAGGTAGCAATGGGCGGTAGCACTACTAGAAATTTCTTCCCGAAAATCTAAGTTAAAATATTACCCGACCCGGGGAGTGTACTGAGTAGGTACCTCTCGGCTAGCAATTACGCTTGCAAGCACTCGATCGACAAAGTAGTAAGAGTATATAATCGTATTATTATTTTTTAATATCTGATAGGGTAAATAAAAATGAAATCTTAATAATCGACAACACTGTTACTTAGCTAACAGCATGCGTAAATTTCGCAAACTACTATGAGACAAGAAACTTTAAGCGAACCGGGCCCTATGTCAACCTTCATAAAACAAACAAACGACGAGCAATATTATATATTATTAAGTTTCAAACCCATTGTAAACTGAACCTTTCCAATTATAGCCACTAGGCATTAAGGCGGTCCCTAATAACATAGATTAAAGTCTAGCAATAAAGAATAAATTAATTAATGGAACACACGCACATATAAATGTGTTATATTAACATTAAAATTAATGCCATAAATTTTGAACTTTCGCAGATATTTTAACTAGCTGGATAAATAACTATTTACATATTACATTTAAAACATTTAGCAGTAGTATATCTATAATATTATATTATTACGTAAGTCATCGTGCGCTCGGAGGATTGCGAAATTTAGCATAGTGTGTATAAAAAAACGCGAAAGCTTGAATTTTTATTTAATATCTGTTACAAATAAACTGAAATTAATACAATATTTTTTGTGTTTTATTACGTTCATACTGTCAATGTCAAACAGACATTAATAGTCTGTACTTAGAACGAAGCACAGAGTACTTACACATTTGAAGAGATATCATTTTTGACTTAAATGCGTTCGATTAGAAAATTTTAATGAATTACGGTCAAATAACGCCCAGTGCTAGACAACTATCTATTATTATATTAAACAAATGTGTTAAAATAAAATTTTTTGTCACACACATCTGCGAGAAGAAGCGCTTCAAAATTATAAAATATCGCTCTCTACCAATAATAGATATGAAATGGTACAAAATGAGCTAACACATACCAACAATGTGTAAATAATTTCAATTTCGTATCCGAAACACTTTCTGTAAAAGACATCGCACAGTTTCCGATTGTTCAAATATTTTTCTACAGTTACGTTGTTTGAACGCTTAACGCGGCTGCTTATGTTTCGCTTTGTTCAGGAAGGAAAGACATCTTGAATATGTCCTTCCTGTAAAAATGTTTTGGCGTAACACATTTTTTGGAGAATTGTCTTAAATTAAAAAAGAATTGTCTAAGTTGTTGTACTATATACTAAATAATCAATTTTATTAATAAATGAATCAAAAAATCGCGGATAGACAGTTGAAATGACTTGCTAATTTCGTAATGATTAAGAATGAAACGAGTAGGTACCTATATGCAATTTTAATGATTAATTGAATAAGTAATTGATTCATTGAATAAATAACAGAAAACGTGTAAGTCGCGGAGCCATTAATTCTCTTTCCCTATTCATACGAAGAACAATGGCTTGCAGAAGACTAATGTGAAATACGAAATAGAGTGAATAGGCCGCTTTAGAAAAAAGATATTCGTCGACTCAAATAAATATTATGTGCTAACTATGCAACGTCGTCCTTTGAAATGCGATAACATTTAATTATTTATTTAGCAAAGAGAATATCATCATCATCACCTTGTCTTGTTTAGCCCACTACAGGATATAGGTTTCCTTCAAAGGGTTTTACCGATAATCTCTACACAGAGTATAGTTTCTGACACCGCCCAAATTAATAATTTTTATTACAATATTATATATATATATATGTATGACAATAGTTTATTTTCGAAGTGTGACTATACCTATCTTACGACTTATATCTATACGACTTTTTGGTTTCAATAACTAATATCTTAAAATCAATTTTAGTACAAGCTTAATAGGTACCATAGCTGCTGTGGGTCCCTGACCTGTCGAATCTTGACTTCAGGTATCCTTAGGGATTCCAGAAGCAGGAGAAACGGTCACGAGTATTAGAACTTCAATTTTAACTTAATTTACTCAATTAATTCAACAATTAACTTTACTTCTTTTTAGGAAAAATATTAAACAGTTTAAAGATTAATTAAACAGTTTAAAGACCTTTATTACCTGTACAAAAATATACTTAAGATAAGAAAAAGAAAGATTTTATACGATTTGTCGAGATTTATAGATATCTCTTATACCAGTTTTCTTTTATATCTACTATCTCTCATCTTTTTTACTATTTGTCTGTTATACTATGTATCTTTTATACAATAATCTTTTACACTATTTATCTTTTATATTATTTATCTCTATATAAACATAGATATCTCTATTCTCTCTCTATCTCGCTTTATTTCCGCGCCGGTAACAGCCACTTATTTTTACCAGAACCGGAATACGTTAAGTACAGAGCTCTGAAAAGGTACTTGCCTAACAGACAGACACAAATAGAGGCGAAGTTGCTCCTCTTGTCTTTTATTTGTCCCTTTCAGCGAGCTAATATCGACTCATTCACTTGCGACCTCCGCTCTCTTAAACGGTACATCTACCCGATTTCCCTTCCGAGCGGAAAAAATAACCCTTTGCCGTCTTTAAAAGGGTTCGTTTGATACGTTTTCAACGGGTATAGATATCACGCAGTTCAATATCATTTAAGACTTATCTTAATTTTAATACGCCTTTTATCATTATTTATATTATTACTGTGGTACCTCCGTAGTAAGTAATCTATATAAAACCTCATATATCAACTTCATTGCAGTAAGTAATAGCGATTATAATTGGAAAAACAACAATAGAACACCTATAATCTTTGTTAATTTTATTTTATTTTCGTCACAACTGTCCATTTTGTCTTTGAAGTATGATGCAGCATACCAATTCTTCCAAGCGCATTCTTTATTTAAAATTACAGAACGAGATTCATTTTCCATTTAGATTAACAGAACGAAATCACCATTACAAAATAAATTATAAATGTTAAAATCCGTTCAATGCGGCACTTCTTTATACTTAGAATGTTCTAGACATCCCATATAAGTTATTACCGAATGTGTCTTATAGTATCATCTCGCCTTTATGTTCCATGCACAGATTTCGTGCCACGAATGGGGAAGGCAGTGAGCAGTACCTGCGTTATATAATTCAGTACGTCCCCCGAGCCGCTTCACGTTGTTGTATACATTATTAAAACCTCGCCTCAAACTTGTTTAACCATTCATGTTCTACACTCTTTGAAGATCGTACGTTATAGCGATTTAAGAAGGTTTTTTTTTTTTTGATCATGTTTGCAATAGATTGGTTATCTGTATATTAATATATGGAGTGAAATCTTCGACCGTTTTAAAAGAATACTGCGGTTAGCAGTATGTTACATTTAACCGTTGACTTTTAAAAGTTGTAAGTGAATTATTACAAGTACTTACTTATATTAAATGAAATCAAATATCTACAATTGTATATTACTAAATAAGATTTTCTTTGAGAAATTTCTATGGATGACGCGGAGTCAGAAGTCTTCGAAATCGGCGTAATTTTATAAAGAGAGTGATGAGTGTACGAGTAGGAGAAGCACGACAGGTCTGTAAGTATAGAGATACTTGGCACTCGCTGTTCTCTACATAAATCGTAAGGGACCTGCCAAGACGATATAATAATAATAATAATAATAGAATATGCATTAAGTATTCCAATACACCGGCTCTCCGAATCGGCAACACGTAAAATGTGATTTCGGAATTTGGCTGAGGCTTTCGGAATTCGTAACAAATTAAACTGTCCAAATCCGCCATCGAAGCGCGTCGTCACGGCCGGCGCAGCGCAGCCCGTCGACTCTTCGACTGATTCCACTCAATTCACCAGTCACATTGCGTTGTTATCATGTCCGGAATTTTCTCGTTTCGTTACATTTGTTCTTTTTATATTAACATACCTACATAGATGTTGAGCGTTGTAACAATACTTATGATCATTTTTACAATGAGTACAATGTAATTTTGAACAGCACACTGTTTCAATATGTATATATAATGTGGGTTAACAGTAGGTACACTATTTTCAATGAAATATTATTGTTATTATACAGTCACGTCGAATCAAATTATAGGTCTAACATGCTCATGCGATAATTAAATTATCATACCATCAATCATTTATAATGTAAGTCACGATTTCAACGTTTGAAAATCTTTAAAAAATCTGGACACGCTATTAACCTCGTGCTGGCCAAAATCACGAAGTCCCAAAGAAATAACGCGATAACATCATTATGTAGGGTCTTCCCCGTCAGTAGCATTTACCAGTGGATGATGGATGGCCCCGATCAGTCCGGAGCACGGCGCGACTGCTAAGTAGCGTCCCGCCCGTAACATAATAATATGGCACTGCACGACCTCAAAATATTAAGGTACTTATACTTATAAGATTTTCTTTAACTAACGAATTTTTACCAAATATGAAACGTTATTAGCGATTAATAGAGAATTATGTACATAAACACAGGTATGCAATATATACACACACATTTATTAATTATTGAAAAATATACTTTTTATGCTCACATGCATTTCATAACTTCATTCATTTTAGACATGAACTCGTATCATTTGGTAAATAAAACTATGTTGACGACACATACACAGTCTAGGTAGTTGCGCCCTTCAAAAAACACATTCGATAAATAAAGAATAAATAAAAAAATTACTCATACAAATAAAAAAATCCATTTGAACACAGTACTACACTAATCCAAGCAGGCTGCGCGTGTGGTCAACGTGCCACCAGTCACAACAGCGGGTTAAAAATTCATCCCCTAATTCCTAGTGATTCGTCGCACCAACCACCGACATTTGTAGGTCAATAAAATTGGAAAAAATAACATTGTATTAAAGCTCTCTAACTCTCGCTTGTCTTATATTATTTCGAAATTAAAAGTCAACAATTGTGAAACGAAAGTAAAGGGCTCTTTTGGACAATTATAAAAATTAAATTATAAACATAATTATGATAAATTAATCAAGTTGTAAAAGTAAAATGTTTACGTTTTATTATAATATTTATTTACTACCTTATGTAAAATTTATTTATTTGTTTATTTATTAATAATGATGATGTTGTTATTCATATAATTACATCGAAGTTCTGGTGAGCATGACAACGACTCCAATCAGTAACACACCTTTCCCTGACTAATATCAACGGCAATTCGAATCATGCGACCGCAGAACGTATGGCGTAAAACACAAATGAATTTAAAATCCAATATTGCAGTCCTAACAATACAATGTAGGTACCTACTATCGTTCAAGTAGTGTTCGAAATTGAAATTGAATATGTGTAACACATCATCCACGGAACGGAATGGAAATTAATGATTTTCCTGTTCCATATTTAAAAACGGATTTCCGCTTTGACTCAAAAGAATGTTGTTGAAAATTTGAAAATAATAATTTATATATTAACGGTATTATAATTACGTCGATTATTGCTGTTAAGCAGCAAACTGAGTGCTTGTGAATTAGTATTGCAGCATCTAAATTGTGATACAAATACAAATACAATACAAATATTCTTTATTGTACACCAAAACAATAAAATAAAATTGAGACAGTACAAATTTTCAGGGGAACACAAAAGGCGGTCTTATCGCTAACAAGCGATCTCTACCAGATACTCTCTGATAGAAAACTAAATACATAGTATACGAATCGTTGCAAGTCATTCCTCAAAATTAAATGTCGTGTAGCAGATACTGTGATCTTAGCTCAAATAAATTAGATGGATTTCTTTATATGACGAGTAAAATTCTAAAACATAAGAACACAGTACCACTGTGGTCCACGCTTGACCACCTTAATGCCCCTATTAACTCCCTTATCTACTACTATCTCCGTAAAAGACTTCCGCGATGAACTGGAGCGAAGATTGGAAAGGGAAGGGCCGGGGGAGGGGGATGGCAATATCAGCCCCTTTGGAAATCTTTGATCTAAAGCTATCCACCCATACATCTCTTCAGTATCGCGCGTATACACTGATGATCTCTGTAACGATAAATGTCACCCTTCTATATTGCAATGTCACTGCTCTATATCGGTAACATATCACTGCTCTATGCCGGTTACATGTCACTGCCCTGTTGAGTACTAAATCGCTTAGCCTTGATACCGTGCTAAAGTACTCCATACGATCGACATCGTTGATTAAATATTCGTCTCGAGACGTTTGCGGTTTAATGCACTCATGGATACCTAATAAGGAATTATTTGAGTACGAAATATAAGATCAAAAATAAATTAAATGTTAGCTAAACAAAAAGACATAAAAAACTTTTTTGTATAGACATTTTTGTATAGTTCGTAACAACGAAAACATTACAGTATTTGTTTAACAGTCTCGCCAGAACATTACCGCTAGAAGCAACTCGAAGGATATGCCATTATTTTCAATGTACAATTCTAAAGCCGGAGTGTTTCCAACAAAGGCTCTTCAGCGCATCATGTCGGACAACAATGGCGACTGCTCTACATTGATAGCATATGGCAGCTGTCTATTCATCGGATGGTCTGATAAAAACTAATATAATTCCAACAACATCATAATGAAAATGTAACTACTCGTAGTTTACAAATCATTAGTGAAATTTTCGTAAGAAGTCTGTATGTTTTTTTTCATGTGAGACGCTAACATTTGGACCTGATCCCGCCTTATACACGGACAGTGACGAAACGTGATATGAGAGTGTACTACACTTACGTATAAATCTAAATAATATTGTATTAAAATTTCTATTTATTGTCACTTTAAAAACAAACAATTACACCTTACAAACTAAACATGGCCAATACGGGATGACTGAGCGAATGAAATAACACTATTTCCTCTGAAATCTGTTCACTCGCAATTGGCCAGTGTGGCTACATGTTTTAACCTTTTCGTTATAAAAGGAGACTCGTGTCCAACAGCAGAAGGATAAAAGGGTTGATGTGATGATAATCGATAAAAGTTTTTGTAAATATTATTATCCTGTGACGCTAGATCCCTTACAGGGTAAACAGGGAGGTTTTAATACCATACATTTCTATTTTTATAGACACAACATGGTTCTCTTACGTAGTTTCCTTCTGTAGTAGGTACGTAATAAAATAATTTTCACGTATAATGCTAACTAACGTAATTTTACGTAAACAAAATTTCCAGCACTGCCAATTTAATAATTTTAACTATGTTGTTTCGGGTGTTTTAAATGACATAAACAAGTCACGTAACAATCGTTGTGAATTGTTACTGATTAAATCGTCAACATTTTTAACGGAATCTATCACATTTCTGTCATTATTCGAGCACATTCTACAGTTATTATTTAAATCTTTGTGTCTGGTCTGTAAGCTTAGAGACGATTGGCGTTCGCTGCACTCTGCCCACCCTGTAAAAGATCTAACGGGATGGTATAATAATAAAGTTTAATTTCCGACTTATCTGTAACACTGCTGTAACCGATGCATGGTGTTTAATAGCTAGCTAGTATCCTGATAATGTTATTGCCAGTTATCTTTGACGCATATTATGGTCATAAAAATTATCTCGATGAGACTTACGCAAAACATTATTATTCATGAACCGATAATGACAACGGGTATTACGGGGAAACCCCGATAGCATCATATGGTTGATAATGACCATCAAATTAGAAATGTTCATCATATAATAACCAAATAGCCCTTTGATTCAGTGGTTAGTGAACCTGTCTGCTAAGCTTAGGAATCCTGAGTTCCATTACTATCTATTATCCTCATCATGAACAGTCGGCCTCAGTCCTCTGCTGGATTTAGGTCTCTCCTATTGAGCACCAACAGGTCCTCTCCTCGTCTTTTCGCATACAGCTTCTGCCTGGAACTTTTTGCACTCGATCAACGAGGCAGTCAATAGAAGTATGTATGTATATTTTTGTATGAATTAAAGTGATTTATCAACTGTCCAGTTACCATAGCAAGTGTCTGCCTAGTTTGGGATCAGATGGCCGCGTTTGGAGAATGTGCGAAATATTTATTTACTGTTAGATATTATTATTGTAAACAGTGTAATTATTGGTTAAATAATCCCCAAATAGGCTTTAGAAACGAGATCTTAGTATTTATACTTACAGTAATTGTTCCTATTACATCAATTTAAATATGTAGTTCTTTTATCTTCTCTGTTCTAAGTTGATTATTCGTCTCTAGTGTGTATCTCCAACATGACAATTGGAATTGTATAACAAAAAAATCATTTAATATTCCTCCCAATCTTCAATATTACTGGCTATGTATAGAATGAAAGCTATATTTCGCATTAACAAACAGCAACCGACGTGTTTGCCAATGTAGTACACTACTGCGGTGCCTCGCCGTGACGCAAGTCACTATTTGTTCGGTATCCTGAGCAATCATATTCATAATTTTATTGCACCGCGTTACATTACTACGAACGACTGAAGCTTTGTCTATTTCTAACACCGACACTTACTACAAATGTTATCGGGCGTGGCTTCCGATGGAGAGCCCGATTCACGAATCTTAATCAAATAGGCCAAATACTATCGAATAGGGAAGTCAGAAACCGAAAGCAGCGTGTATGATGAAAACGATGGTTGTAAAAGAAGCAAATCAGGATTGTAAGAGTAGGGTCCTGTGCTCTCTGTACACTTCGTAAGGAAAATGGGGTGGTGTTGTAATAATAACAGAGCTAATTTATTGTATTTGTATAAGGATTTTGAAGTGACATTTTTTTTTTGAGGATAGGACGCGATGGCGATAATTAGATGAGGCCTATGTCCAGCAGTGGACTAAGATAGGCTCATGATGACGATAATGATGGTGATTTTAAAATCCTTAAACACTGCCTGTCTTTTTTACTTTTTTACTTCTCAACAAATTGTAAAATATACTAACAAATGCAGTAAGATTGTTAAAGTTTTTGATTGCTAAGGAACAGCTTAAATTAACGATAAATAGTTCATATTAAAGTTCAAGGTAAAGGATATCAAGCCAGATGAAAGCCAAGTGAATAGGTATTAGGGGATAATGGGAGAGCACTGAGGATGAAATATAACTATCCTTCGTCGTTATTACGTCCTTCTTGTAAATTCATCGGTGCTATTTATTAAGAAAGTGATTATAATTTGATAGTTTATCATTAAACTAGAAAAGATGGAGCAACCGTCCATTCACCTCTTTACAGACTCCTTAAAAATCTATTAAACAGATAAAGCGTAAATATGGGAGTTAAGTTTGAGGCTCTATAGATTCTTACTATTACTCGTAAAAACTAAGATATGGTGCGACCTTCGTGCATATAAGACCAGCGCGCGAAAATGCGACCTCGCGCGTCAAACTTGTTTGTATAATCTATCATGTGAAAAATACCGATAGTCGAATTTTTTTATGTACTAATAAGTTGTTAGTAAAAGTATAAAAGTATTTTAATTGATAAAGGACGATATTTAATCATCGAAAGGACTACGTATGTATGTATATATGTAGCACGACGTATACATATGTATATAATTAATACAGGTGTCAAGTTCATGTGGAAGAAATATGGCAGGTGTGCAATGATAGGGATATTTAGCCCCCTGTTTTCTCTGTCTACCCTTTACGAGACCAGGCGTAAATATATGTATGTATGTACATATGTATGTGTCAAGTTATCGCGCACGGGTTGTTATAGTTCACACTCAGTCTAATCCAACTTGTCATATACAAAATATCAAGTTGTCATATTGCTATGCTTATTTCATATAAGAAAATAAAAGACACATCGAGCATATATTTTTATCGATTATGTCTTTGTTTAAATGCTATCCGCAATAGAATTATAATCAATACTATTAAACACCAGATATTTCATGCATGTATAGAAATAATCATTAAATTTCTAATATAATTTTTCTAAATATGCTATTTCTTTAAATACATATTATTTCTTTAAATATCTATATATTATGATAAAGAGTATTTCTGACATTTTAATTTGAATCGATTCATTTATATTACAATATAAATTATTAGGCCAAGTGATTTTCCTATTGATTCCTCATATTCACTACTAAGTACACAAAAAATAGAAAAACTCCAAGAATTACCTTTAAAAATATGATATGATATTTTATTATATTACTTAGCTATTTCGAAACCAACTCTCGCTACATGCAACTGTCATCGGACTTACGAGAGTGCAGCGTTGCAATACGATTCAATATATCTCATATGAATATTGAAAAATCGTCAAATAGACGTTTCGTTTTGACACATACGATGAATCGAATTCATAGGATTTTTTGCAATATTGTACTCCCATATTAGTACTTGATAAAATCAAAATTGTTTTCGATTAGAAACAATGCTACATAATATGGTTAAAACTTTGCTATAAATATAACTACGCTACAAATATAAATAAATATACAATATATTAAGTGTGTATCTAGGCCTGTATAGGACTATAAAGAATAAATAAAGGAACTCAAAAGGACATAAGGGTAGCTCACCGCCTCTCCACGGTATCACTCCCTGTCCCTGTCATGATATCCAGATATATATGTACTTTAATGGAGTAAAACATTTCAGAAGTAGTCACCACAGAAACAGAACACTACAGAACCTTTTTAAACGTATGTTACTTAACGTTTTCCGTCTGTACGTTTTAGAATTTAATTTTTAAATTGTGTATCTACCTATATTTGGAAATATAAATAAGCACATGCATCGATGTAAATCGAAAAGTATTCTTAAAAGCAAAATGTTTAAAATATCTACCAAAAATTCTACTCGTAAATCGTATCGTTGAATATCGCATTCTAAATACGAATGTAGATATATCTCAGTCATCATCCCTTTTATCCTTCAATTGTTGGATAGATGCCTCCTCTCAGCATGAGAAAGGTTAAGGCCTTAGTCCACCACGCTGGTCATATGTGATTTGGCAGGTTTCTCACGCCTTAAAAACGTTATAGAAAACTCAAAGATATTTCAATTTTTAAATATATTTTCGTAGTGTTTCGGCGAGTGAAATTAAATTTTTAAATGCACATAATATTTAACAGAAAAACGTACAAGATGGAACTCGAACCACGAACCCTCTCGGCGACGTAGGCTGAGTTCCGAACCACTAGGCTATCTCTACTTTATGATTACAACGGAAGTAAATTTAAAAACGAATGTTTATGTATGTTTATTTATCTTATAAAGCAAAATAAAATGGAAAATGTCCCATATAATCTGTATCAACTCATCTTAATAAAGCACACTGGTATGTTGCAACACAGGATAATGTTAGCGATCGACAGCACGTTAGCAAAATCATTGCGATTGTTATTCCAGCGGGTCCTCCACATAAATGGACTCCTCGACACGATCTAAGGGACGTTATTTATTTACTCGTGATATCGAAACCCCGCTTGGAACGACCTCGTCCTTTTTACGGGACCCCCGAATCTGTATCTCGGAACTCGGAATCCTTCCCGCGTGCTACAACTTTTAATGGGTTAAGAGGTTTTACGGGCGCCATAGATAAACTCCGCGTGACCTTAGTGTTGAGAAGTTCGGAGACATCTACTTGTCACAGTTATCTGGCTTGCACAGTTTCGTAGTAATTGAAATGAATTTTGTAAATCGTTTGCTCTTCTTGCGTCTTAAAGAAATACCTAACTAAAGTTAAGCTCTATATTATATAATAGTCCTGAGTAAAGTCTATAGAGACTTCTTTGAGGAAACTTTCAGAACGAATCGGTTACACATATTGTGAGAAATGTCATCGTTTATTAACTACAAGTTTTGTAACTATCTGAAAATAATGAAATGAACGGCTGAAAACACTAAAATATTTTAATAATTTACTTCAAGATTTAACGGCGGAAATCTAAATGACTATAACAGATATTATCAGGCTACGATTTCATTAAATTTTGGGCTCACGCGCTTTGACATTTTCAATAATCTAATTCTTAAAAGATAACGTCAGATTCAGTTAAAGTTCAACTCATCTTCAATATCCATTAAAATATCAGATGAATTAAATTTATTAGCTCGGAAATGTCCGCTCTTGACAATTCTGTTAGATCAACAAACTGACCGGAGTGAATGAATTAAAGTCTTTTAATGACTTTCGAGAAATAAAAAGCAGCAAAAATTACGTTGAAATTATTATTTAAAACATAGCCTCTCAGCACGGAGGTCCTAGGGTTCAAATCGTGGAGTGCATCTGACGAGAATTTTGCGTTTTAAGATTTAATACACTTTCTATATCAGCGATGAAATACATCGTAAGGTAAATGTAGAACAACAAAAGTTTTTATGATGAAGATAAAAGTTTTCATTGAACGCAGTGTAAAGAGTTTGTACAAAATTTTTTAAGGCCATAGTCTACCACGCTGATTAAGAGCGGATTGATAGACTTTATGTCCATAAGCAAAAATTATAAGGTACTTATAAGTTATAT